>JBBPMJ010000145.1:0-61188 GCA_038090255.1 Austroboletus niveus
AACCCTGCGGCAGATGCACCATCAAGCAGTAAAGAATAGTGCCTGGTACCAAGCAGATATTGACAGATATACAATGCTTTGTCAAGGTGCTCTTTGAAAGGGTTTGCTGCATGCTTAGACATTGCTGTCATAGCATATGTGATATCTGGGTGTGTTTCAAGCATGATATATAGCAAGAAACCAATCACTTGTTGGTAGTGTGATCTTAGTCCTGGGTCTACTGACCCTTGGTAATGAAGTGGGTAATAATCCTGGGGCAAGGAAGTGGGTGCAGTACACACATTCTGCATTCCAAATCTTTCTAGTACTTTTTCCAGGTTTAACACTGATCAAGCAAGATTTTGCGATCATGTCTTTTGATTCTCATATGCAAGAATTCCTTTGCAGGATGTAAGTCTCTGCATTCCCATTTCTTCATGAAATGCCCCTTAACTTCTTCCACAAGGGCCTTGGATGGACCACAGAATAGAGCATTATCTACATAAATGATAGCAATCACCATTGAAATGCCTTTCTTTTTGTAGAGAAAAATACCAGCATCTGATTTGAGATGTTTAAATCCGAGTTCTCTCATGCTCTCATTGAGTGCTTTCCACCAGGCTAGTCCAGCCTGTTTGAGGCCATAGAGGGCTCACAATAGGTGTAGTACCTTATGCTCTTGCCCTGGGACTTTAAAGCCTTCAGGTTGCTTCATGAAGATCTCTTTTTTCAGCTTTCCATAAAGGTAAGTCAATTGAACATCAACTGCTTCAATATGCCAGTTTTCAATGGTGGCAAGAGCCAGCATAAGCTGGACTGTCTCAAACCTAACCACTGGTGAGAATATTTGATTGAAATCAACTTCCTCAATCTGGGAGAAACCCTTGGCAACTAGTCTAGCATGTTTGTGACCATCAGGTTTAACATCAAATACCCATCTGTTGTCAATGACTTTATGGCTGTGGGGGCAATCCACTGGCTCATAAACATTGCACTCTCATAACATGTCAAGCTCATGTTGACAAGTGGCTTTCCATTCCTCTTGTGCTGCATGTGATAAGGTTTGAATGTCCATTCGCAGAGGGTTTTGTGCTCTGCAGAAGCATTAACCCACTGTGGGATTGCCTTAGACATTAAAAATGCAGTCAGGTTAGCTCCCCCTTCACAACATAATTATTCAATGTCATCTTCACTTTGATCAAGTAAAGATGTAGAAGGGACTGACTCAGGTTGCGATGTGTTGGGATCAAACTAACCAGGCATCTGTCAAGATGGGCCAGATTCACCAACAATGTCATGCCATTTGAATTTCTTGTTACATCCTGTTCAACATCTACTGGATGATTATCATCACCATGAACATTTCCAGGTCTTTGGGGAATCTGACACTGTCTTTCTGAATGACAAAGTGGAGGAGAAACTTGAGGTGGAGGTGGAACCCTGCAAGATTTGCATGGTGGTGCAGGGAGCTCAGGCAATGGGCAAGGAGAGGGGGTGCAAGAATGAGGGACTGGAGAAGGAAATGGAGGATGAGGAGCTAGAGAGGGTGGACATGAATCGTCACTGTCAGAAGGAACTTCTGATAAAAGCTCAACCACTGTCTCAGGATGACCAGGAGGATTGGTCACTGGTGTGCATCCCGTATAAGGGGTTGAACATGCCAGTGCATGTTTGCACTTAGGGAAGAGTGTCTCATCATATATAGCATGAGACAAGGTGAAAACAACATTGTTGGGGGATCTCATGAACATGTTGTTCTTTTGATTGCCTGGATGCAGGCCCAGATAAACCATGAGCTCAGATTTAGGGGCCAGTTTATTAGCCTGCACCTTCTGTGGGATATGCACATACATATGCACTGTGTTATGATTCATTGGGCCCCTCTTTTATTTTCTTACCTTTACTCATCATGTATACCAAAGGACTTAGACCCTCACTGTTCAAGCCCTGCTTGGGTCTTTCTTTTCCTTATCATTTCATTACCACTTACTTATTTAGCATGACTCATCCGCAGTTGTATTATCAATATTTGTCTGATGCCATTGCATCCGTTCATAGTGACTCCAGCTTCTTTGTGATTTCATCACTTTCTATCGCTGACTCACTTTCTTCTCTTTACCTACTCTTTACCACTTTGGCTTGCATATATAAACCTTTGGTACTCAGGTATATTTGCTATCTTTGATCTCCTGCAATATACCTAGTATCTTGGTTGCCCTTGGTCCCTCAGTCCTCATCCTACTGTTGAGTGAACGTGTTATGCTTGACATGGTCAAGCATAGGCCTACAGAGGTTCGAGGGCTTACTGTCGCTATACAGCAGACAGGACGAGGGGGGGGAGGGCCTGATGAGGGAGTTCTTTGACAGGGAGGCTAAGGCCAGCATAAGACTAACGTCAGTCCCTGGATTCATCACATCATTCACATGGGTCCAGTAACACATCCTCTGCACAGTCTGGAGATTCCATCAGTGTCACCAGTTGGTCTTCATCACCACTGATGCATGTCCTGGGCGTTTCAACCTTGACTGTGACCAACTCGACCTGGACTTCACCACCACCTACCCTCACATGCTCATCTGCGGCAGGAGGTTCTGTAACCATGATGAGGGCAATGATGAAGGCAGTGGCACCCCCAAGTCTCCGACATCCATCAAGGTGATGATAGCAAAGGTATGGGTAACATAATGGTGCCTCAACACTCAACACTGTACAGCTGACAAGAACGATAACACAGGAAATGCAACAGTGCCCTAACGATACATGGTTGGCAACAATACAGCATGCATGCTACCACATGCGACTATGGCAAGGACAAGGATGAGAATGAAGGCAGCGGCGCAATGGCACCTCCATCACCACTCGGCCAACAATGATGCAACAATGGCGACAAGGATGTGGGCAATGCAATGGCACCCCTAACATTACTCAGCTGATAACAGCAACAATTGTACACTCGCCGAGTCATATAGAAATTAGTATACATAATAGTATTGTACTCCCTATTGTAGGCTACCAGATAATAGCACACATTCCTGGGTGGCTGCATAACCACTAGACATGCATGGCAAGTGTGTGTTGAACTTAACCAAGTACTTCATGATCTCTCAAGAGTGACACCCAGAGTTCTATTTTGCAGATGGCATAGTAATTTTTTTGATACACTTTTCTCTGTATATCATGTATATGTTCTCATGGAAATGGCATGGCTACTTGCATAGGTTTGAGAGCCAATTTGCCACATTCTCTACCAGCTGTACCCTGGTCACCTTGCAGGGCATTCTCCATTCTTCAGTTCTCTCTTTTCTCTTCCTTCTGAAGATGCCACAAATCTGGAGGGCAGTTGTGATGAGAATCCAATTGTGCTGGATGGCATTATTCCACATGAGTTCAACTACCTGTTGAGATTTTTGTTTGATCACTGCATGTAAGTATATCCTATCTGTCTGAAGTGCATGCTAACTTCTGGTCTATTATTTAGTTATGCAGGTGAAGAACTCCACAAAGAGTTTCTCGTGTCTGTCCTCAAACTGTCAGCCTTTTTCGAGATTTCCCATGCTTTTCAGTATGTGGTCATGGAACTTGCTCACCTGCCACTGAATTCTGCTTACAAACTTCAACTCAGACAATTATACCATGTGGATGAATGGATTGAGCCTACTTTTTGAGATTTACTCTTATGGCCAGTCTCATTCATCACTCATCTTGAAGCACTTCAAATAGGTTCAGACTATTTCTATATCTATACTCGAATCAAGGCCCTTATTGAGGAACATTATCAGTCTGTCACATACTCAGAGACAAGACTGGTACAGTCAAATGACTGCACTACACAGTCCCATTGTGCTATGACTTGGAAGGAGGAATGGTGGAGTGGAGTGGCCTGTTATCTTTTACATTCTGATGATCCATGCTGTGGCAAGGACCTCTTGGAGCCTATTGACAAGACAGATATTCCTGGCATTTGTCATCATTACAAGGGTGCAACGGTGTCAAAACTAAGGGGGTCAGATGCTTTTTAGCATGAGAATCTCCTGAAAAATATTGCAGTGTTGAATGTCATGGAAATACAGACAGATGAACATATTAGGGTACCATTTAGATGCCCTTTGGTGACAGCGTAGACCATGATAATGATTCATTCACATAAAAAAAGTATGATTAACCCAGTGATCAACCGAAAAAATGTGCAATGCAATTAAAAAGTGTGCAATGCAATAAATAAATAAAATGTGAGATCTCCCAAAAATGCATGATTAATGCAGCAATCTGACCACCATATGCATTCCCATTTCTTCATGAAATGCCCCTTAACTTCTTCCACAAGGGCCTTGGGTGGACCACAGAATAGAGCATTGTCTACATAAATGATAGCAATCACCATTGAAATGCCTTTTTTTTTGTAAAGAAAAATACCAGCATCTGATTTGAGATGTTCAAATCTGAGTTCTCTCATGCTCTCATTAAATGCTTCCCACCAGGCTAGTCCAGCCTGTTTGAGGCCATAAAGGGCACACAATAGATGAGGTATCTTATGCTCTTGCTCTGAAACTTAAAAGCCTTCAGGTTGCTTCATGAAGATATCTTCTTTCAGCTTTCCATAAAGATAAGCTGAATGAACATCAACCACTTCAATATGCCAGTTTTCAATGGCAGTGAGAGCCAGCATAAGCAAGGCTGTCTCAAACCTAACCACTGGTGAAAAAATTTGATCGAAATCAATTCCCTCAATCTGGGAGAAACCCTTGGCAACTAGTTGAACATGTTTGCAATCATCAGGTTTAACATCAAATATCCATCTGTTGTCAATGACTTTACAGCTGTGGGGGTGATCCACTAGCTCATAAATGTTGTGCTCTCATAACATGTCAAGCTCATGTCAACAAGTGGCTTTCCATTCCCCTTGTGCTGCATGCAGTAAGATTTGGATATCTCTATAAGTCCATTTGTGAAGGGGTTTGTGCACTACAGATGCATTTATCCACTGTGGAATTGCCTTTGACATTAAAAATGTGGTCAGGTTAGCTCCCCCTTCATGACATAATTGTTCAATGTCATCTTCACTTTGATCAGTGGAGATGTAGGAGGAACTGACTCAGGTTGCAATGTGTTGGGATCAAACTGACCAGGCATCTGCTGAGATGGGCCAGGTTCATCAACCATGTCACACCATTTGGACTCCTTGTTCACATCCTGTTCAACATCAACTGGATGATGATCAATGCCATAAACATTGCCAGGTCTTTGGGGAAATTGACACTATCTTTCAGAACAATGAAGTGGAGGAGGAACTTGAGGTGGAGGAGGAACCCTGCAAGTTTTGCATGGTGGTTATTAAAACTGGGTCGAACTTGATGAATGAACTCCGAAGAAGCTTTGAGATTTTCCAAAGTTGTCTTGATCAAAGGAGGACTAATGGGACTTTGGCTTCAGCGACTTGAAGCAGAGTGCTGCGCCCTTGTCAGATCGTTGGTGGTCCCAGATTTCAGAGGGGCAGAGAATAAGGAGAGCACGAGAGGAGACACAAGAGTCTGAGTTGTTTTAAGTTGTCTAGGTTGATAACTAGCTAAAGTACAGGTAATATGACAGGTGTACAAAAGCAATGTCGGGAAATGTAAGTAAGCAGAGCCGGAGAAATAGAGACAGAAGGAGAACATAAGCAGAGCTGTGCAGGCACAGGATTGGAGAAATCTAAAAGGTGAGACTAAGACATAAGTAGAACAAAGTGTAATGTAACTAGAATGCACAAAAGTGGAGAAGCAGAGGAGCAGAGGAGCAGAGGGTAGGATTAGGGATATGACAGTGGTGCAGGGAGCTCAGACAATGGGTGAGAAGAGGGGGTGGGAAAATGAGGGACTGGATGAGGAGATGGAGGATGAAGAGCTAGAGAGGATGGATGTGAATCATCACTGTCAGAAGGAACTTCTGGTAAAAATTCAACCACTGTTTCAGGATGACCAGGAGGATTGGTCACTGATGCATGTTTGCATTTAGGGAAAAGAGTCTCATCATATATAGCATGAGACAAAGTGAAAACAACATTATTGGGAAATCTCATGAACATGTTGTTCTTTTGATTGCCTGGATGTGATTCCAAATAAACCATGAGCTCAGATTTAGGGGCCAATTTGTTAGCCTGCACATCCTGGGGTATATGCACATAGGCACCACATCTGAAGACACACAGATGTGCTACATCTGGAGCTTCTTTGCAAAGGAGCTCATATGGTGTGTGCCAGTTAAGGCTCTGTTTGGGTAGGTGATTGTATAAGTGTGCCACATGGCAGAATGAGAATTCCCACCCCAACTCTGTGAAAGACTCTCTGAAACATCTGACAGGGTCTGCATCATGTGCTCAGCATGACCATTTTGTTGTGGTGTGTGGGGGCTGAAGTATAAATAGCAATGCCCTCTCCCTGGAGCAATGCATTGAATACTTTGGATTTGAATTCATCTTCAAAGTCTGACATCCATCCCTTCACTTTGGCAGTGAACTGAGTCTTTGCCATCTTTAAGAAGTGGCAGGCTGCTTGCAGCACAAGGTCTTTGATTCATAGAGTAGTAACCCAGGCAGAGCCTAAGTAATCATTAACAAAGACCATAGTGTACTTGTAGCACCCATAGGAAAGGGTGGGAAATGACTTAAGGTCACAGTGAACCAGCTCAAATGGAGCTAAGGATTATTTCCTATTGCTAGGATCAAAGGTTCAGTTAATTTACCCATAGCACATTTAGGACAAATAGTATTCATATTAGGGATCTCAAGTCATCTGGAAAGTTACACATGTGCTTGCACACATGTTTGAGATGATTCTTAGAAGGATACCAAAGCAGCAATGGACAATATCATAAGTGAGATTCCCCAGATGCATAGGATATCTCTCATTTAGCAGTAAAGCTTCAATGGTATATGTATATGGATGGGCATGAATGTGCTGATATAGTCAAATATCGTCAAGAGGTTTTCTTGCCCATCATGCAAGAGTATGAACGACGAATGGTGCACTTTGATGGTCCTGATCTGCTTCGGATTGAACCTCAATTGGAACCTGGTGAATGCCCAATCAAGGAATACTTTCACAATGAGTCTGTGTTTCATGCAAATGACAATGCGCGCAGTGCATGGTAAATAAATACAATCATTTTGTTATGCATTTCTTACTGTTACTTAAATTCAAGGCTGCATGCTGGAGAGCAACCACTTAGAAAAAAAGGGCGAGGGCAACTAATCCATGTGTCAGACTTTATCAGCAGTCAAAGTGGGCGACTCATTGCATGGGGCAGTAATGGTAAAATCATGCAAGATGCAAGAAGAATCATTTATCCTGGTGCTAATGGAGATGCATGGTGGACAAACAAAAACCTTCTCAATCAGATCGAGGATGCCATTGATATCCACAATGAGACAAGTCCTGAATATCAAGCCCTTTTCATTTTTGACAACTCATCCACCCATGCTTCACTCCCATCAGATGTACTCAAAGCCTTCAAGATGAATAAATCAGATGGCGGGAAACAACAGAGGCAATGTGACACCATTGTTCCATAATCAAATCCTGATGTCAGCAAATAAGGGCTCATGCAAAAGATGACCACCAATTCTGGTTTGCAAAAAGGCTTAAAAACTGTGCTTGAGGAACACAGGTTTGATATTTCAGGACTGAAGATGAAGTGTGCCCCAGTCTGTCCATTTGAGAGTACAAACTGTTGCATGGCACACCTGCTCAGCTAGCAAGATGACTTTGTTAATCAAGTTTCGATGCTCGAGAAGGTTATCACAGATGCCAGTCATCTCTGTATCTTTTGCCAAAGTTTTACTGCAAGCTTAATCCAATAGAAATGGTTTGTTTTCATTTGCCAACATCTTCCATCCTTAGCTTACACTGTCTAAGTACTGGGGCTGGTCCAAAAGCCGATATCGTGAAATCTCAAAGCCAAATTTCACAGCCACAAAGCAAGCCATGGTCGATGTGTTGGATTCTTGCCCTGTCGAAGTTGTGCGCTGGTTTATCAATTGGTTATTTTGCTTTATGAGCACATATCGGCTTGGATTAACCAGGAAGGCAGCGGAGTGGGCAGTATGCAAGCAAAAGCAACACCGCATGGTTTCGAGGTGGGCAATGATGGCGATCAAGGCAGTGTTGGCCTGAAAAGTTTCAAAATTTTCATCCAAAAATTTGGTGCAATTAAAATGTCGTTGGAAAACCTTTGGACCACTGTTTTTGGCATCCTTTCATCTGTCCAAGTCAAAATCTGACCTTAGTTTGTCCTAAAAAAACTCCCCTTCATGAGTTATTAAATTTGTTGAGTTTGGTTGTTCACAACTGTACATGTAGTCAGAAACAAAAGTCAAAAAACTGTTCGAGTAAGTTATCACTTTAAAATGGCTGCTAATCAATCAACTATTAACCAAATCTCTTGACCCTTGTACTGATAGAAAGCCAAGAGTAAGTACCTCATTTCATACACTAACCATGTTAGGGCAAGGATTAGGGTTATTACATTTAGGTATGCTTAATGAAAAATATGCAAACATCTGGACAGTTTTTTGAGCCACTGTACTTCCAGTCAGCACAGAACCTTAACTGCCAATAAGCCCATTGGCTCCTTGACCTCACCAACTTTGATCTTACCATGATCCATGTCCCTGGCAAACTCCTTGCCAGCCCTGATGCCCTCTCTTGCTACCCTGACCTTCTTCCCTCCAATAATGCCAACAATGAAGGAGTCATCCTCCTATCCCTGTCTCTTTTCATCAATGTCATCGATGCCATGCTCAAGGAGCATATCTCTTCCCACTCCAAAACAGATCCCTTTGTCCTCAAAGTCCTCCAGTTTCTTGATGGTACTATTCCCCTGGCCTTTTGCTCTCACCTCTCCAATTGGCAATACAAAGATAACATCCTTGCATTTCAAGGACATGTCTACATTCCCCACAAAACCCATCAACTAGTCACTGCTGAGTTTTGGTGGCCAGGCCTCATCCAATTTGTTTGCAAATACATCAAAGGATGTGCCTCATGCCAGCAACACAAGGCCAATACCTACCCCACTGTTTCCCTGCTCACCCCCATTCGTTCCACCTGCATCCGCCCCTTCCAACAACTCTCCTGTGACCTCATCACTGACCTTCCCACCTCTTCAGGCTTCAATACTCTTTTGGTTGTGATTGACCATGGCCTTACTCTTACTAAGGGAGTAATTTTGTGCCCAACTAAGAAAACCATTACCACTGAAGGAGTTGCCTTCCTCTTCTTTCACAAAGTCTTCCTCCAATTCAGTCTCTACAACAGAATCATCTCCAACTGAGGCCTGCAATTTGCCTCTGCCTTCACCAAAGAGTTGGGACATGTTCTCAACTACTCCCTCACACTCTCCACTGCATATCATCCTCAAATGGATGGCAAAACTGAATGGATCAATTAGGAAGTTGAAACCTACCTTCACATCTTCTGTTGAAGTAATCCAACCACATGGTCTGAACTCATCCCCCATGCTGAATTTGCCCACAATTACCACATCCACTCTGTCACCAGACAGACTCCATTCTATCTCATGATGGAATACAAACCCCATGAAACAACTCCTATTGCCCTGCAGTAGTGAGGTGTGTAATGGTCCCTTGACCCTTGGATAAAGATAATGATCCCTTTGATCCTTATGAGCAATGATAGGAGGAAATCTCCAAGACTTCAAAGCTGGGGACTCCAGCCTCGAAGTCCTGGGGTTTATATACTATCCTACTTTATGTACATGTTTGTGTAAATACCATAAAGGGACATCATACCATGATAAGGAGAAAATACATGATTGGCTGATAAGAATGCATGAGTCATAAAGAAGTGTGTCAATGAGAGAAAGAAGTAAAGAAGCATGCCCCATGTGATAGGCATGTGTTACATGAGGTGTGATGTCATGATGACATCATAGATAGGAGATAAGGGTCTGGCCCTTGAGCATGTGACAAGTCATGTGACTTGTGGTCTAGACTGCTGATGTAAGCAGTCACATGATAAGTTATCATTGGAAAGTGTCTAAGTTCTAATGGCCTTGTGCTGATAGAGGTTTTCCTTATATATAAGAGGTCAGAAGTTTGACTCCTGTCATGAGCAAGTTTTTAAATAGTGAAAAGAGCAATCATAACATCTCATGCCTTTCCCTCAGTTATTTCCAACTCACACATCCCTGCCATCAAGAACTGCCTCAAATCCCTTGTTGCTGCTCACAATGAAGTCCTCATCATGCATGATTTTGCCCACCAAGTCATGGCATCACAAAACCATTGATTCTTCTCTCCTTTTATCAAAGGTTCCAAAATTTGGCTTGAGGCCAGGAACCTCAATGTTCTGTAGTCAACCTCAAATCTGCCCCGAAATGAAACTGTTACCATCATTAAGATCTTATCTCCCATCATCTATGAACTACATCTCCCACAATTGTGGAGAATCCACTTGGTGTTCCACATATCCCTCTTATCACCCTATCATGAAGACCCCTTACATGGACCAAACTATCCTTCCCTACCACCTGACCTTGTCAATGGACAAGAAGAATACAAATTTGAGAAAATTGTACAACATTGTGAATTTCCATTCTCCTGCTCCTTCTTGATCTGATGGAAAGGGTACTCTGCTGAATATTTCTGGGAATCTGAACAGAACTTACAGAACTCCAGTTCCCTCCTTGATGACTATAAACATCAGTATTCCATCTCCCCCATCACCAGTCCCACAAATTCCCTCACAGTTATGTCCATCACCCTCTTATCCCCCTCACCCTCACTCAGCAATGTTCCCTCCAATGTCACAGAACCTGGCTGGTCAACAACCACTCCTTGCAATCCCTCTGTTAAGACCAGGTTGGACTTGATGAATGAACTCCGTAGGAGCTCCATGAATCTTGATGAAAAGGGAATAGAGTAGGACTTTGGCTTCAGTGACTCAGAGCAGAGCACTGCACCCTTGTCAGATCATTGGTGGTCCCGGATTTCAGAGGAGCAGAAATAGGAAGAGCAGGAGAGAAGACAGGGGAAGTCTGAGTTGTCTATATTGTCTAAGTTGATAACTAGCTAAAGTACAGGCAACATGACAGGACTATATATACGAAGGTCAGAGGCAGTGTACAAAGGCAATGACAGGAAATGTAAGTAAGTGGAGCCAGGGAAATGGAGATGGAAAGGAAACATAAGCAAAGCTGTGTGAACACAGGATCAGAGAAATCTAAGAGGCAAGACTAGTACATAAGGAGAACAAAGAGTAATGTAATTAGAATGTACAAGGAGCGGAGAAGCAGAGGAGCAGAGGAGTATAGGAGCAAAGGAGCAGAGGAATAGAGAAGCGGAGAAGTGGAGGAGGGCTAGGATTATGGATATGACACCCTCCCTGGAAATTGACAATGCACCAATCCCTGTTCCTCTCCCCTCTCTGATCCAACACCTCTGCAATAACATGGAAGGCATATCCTCTGCCTGGCCTGGCTTTAGCTGGACCCATCCCAAACCTCTTATTCCCACCTCTGTATCTATTTTCCTTGTCCAATGAATCTCTAATCACCTCACTCACCTCTCATTGTCTATCCCACCTGTTGCTCTATCAAACCACCCCACTCCCCTTGATGATAACCTTGCCGCTGCCATCACCATGGAACTCCATGATTCCAGTTTTGCTATGGCACTTGATGCCCATATGGAACTCCACTCCCCTTTTGCCCTTATGTATTGTCTGTTCCTGACAAACTCTCACATTGCTGTCTCTGCCATCTCCTCCACCACCTCTGCTACTCAGGCATTGGCCAACCTCCACATTCATCAACTCCATCAAACCCTGGAGCACAATCTCATTCAACTAATGCACCAGTTGGATATGATGGACTTCATTATTGACATTGATCAATACCTTCAAAACCTTGCTGCTACAGGCAATAACCATGTCTCTACCCCCTTCACTGAATAGACCAAGTCCTGGTGGAGCTACAGCCAGGGGTATTGGGTAG
Source organism: Austroboletus niveus (assembly GCA_038090255.1). Taxonomy (NCBI): domain Eukaryota; kingdom Fungi; phylum Basidiomycota; class Agaricomycetes; order Boletales; family Boletaceae; genus Austroboletus; species Austroboletus niveus. The sequence continues at coordinate 11,969 of JBBPMJ010000145.1, forward strand.
GTAAATGTGAGGTTTGGAATTTGTCCCAAAGTGGTTCCTAGTGGGTCTGTGTTGATGGACTGGGTGGGAAAGAGGTCTTCTGAGTGGTCTGGAGGTGTAGAAGGTGTCCCAAGTGGTTTTGGGTGGGCAGTTGGTTGGTCAGTTGGTCAGTTGGTCAGAAAGGTGGAAAAAGCAGTTGGGGAAGTCAGAAAGTATGATAGAAGGTGTGAAATAGTGAAATCTGGTATTTAGGAGGTGGAAAAAGTTCCTCAACAGTGCTAGATATATTCTTTTATAGTTCTGGGCATTTCCCAAGACTGTGTAAATGAGCTGAAGCACTGAAAAAAGTAACTAAAGTGTCTGTGATAAGGAAAAATCACTGAGGAACAAGGAACAAGGTATGAGAAACTGCTCTGAGGTGTGGGAACACCACTTTGGCACCAAGAAAACATCCGCCAGAGTGCAGAAATCATTGGTGCAAGTGATGAAACCTCATCCAAAGCTATCTAATGATTAGAATGATCTGCCAAAGTACACGGTGGCAGCACAGATGCAAGGAATGTGGGCCAGAGTACTTCAGGGCATGGGAAAGTTGGCTGGAGCACAGGAATATCACCCAGGTGATGTGCAAAGGTGTCAGAACTCACAGAAATGACCCTAAGAGTGATGGGGGCAACCATAGGATGATGAATTAGACCTGTTTATAAACCTAGAGCAACTCAGCACTCTACACTGCATCCTTTGAATCCCTTACCATCCAAGAAGTTGCTGTCCTAGATCAAATTGATGACTACTGGACCAGAAACCAGGGAGTCTGGTTCCTTCCCCTCAATCATCCCTGCTATTAGGAAGTGTGTTATCAATGCTGCCACCTCAGACACTGCCACCCCCATTGCCCCTTATACCAATGCCCTATCTTCTACAAGCAGGCTCCAGGTCATCCTCAAAGGTCATGCCCTCTGCGACCACATACTCCTCCACACAGCAATTCCCCCATTCCTCATGTTCATTCTTATTGCATTCTTCCCAAGGACAACCTACTCCATTGGGACAATGACCCAATGTCCAGATTCCTCATTGGGTCTCTGCTTCCCCTCCCTCTCCACTGGCAGTGAAAGACTATGAATTCTTTGTCAGTGCTGAAGCTGATAACAATGAGACTGGGTCTTATCATGGTGATTACTAGGGTTTCATTGCAGTCTCACCCATACAATGGGGGTAATGTTATGATTTGTTGGGTCCCTCTTTCTTTTTCCTTACCTTTACTTATTCATGTATACCAAAGATCCTTGACACTTACCATTCAAGCTCCACTTAAGTCCTTTTCTTTCTCTTCATCTTTTCTTTACTGCTTACTTATTTAGCATGACTCATCCACAGTTGTATTACCAATCATTGTCCAATGCCATTGCATCTTTTCAAAGTGACTCCAGCTTCTTCACAATTCTATCACTTTCCATTGCTGACTCACTTTCTTTCTTTACCTACCCTTAATCACTTTGGCTCACATATATAAACCTTCAATACTCAGATGTATTTGCTATCTTTGACCTTCTACAATCTACCTAGTATCTTGATTGCCCTTAGTCCCTCAGTCCTTGTCCTACTATTGAGTGGATACTCCCTTCAAAACCTTCGATCTGTCGCTAGTCTTGCAACATCCTCAGAACCCCTCAACCCCATTGTCCTCAATGGTCTCTAAAATCCCTGTCAAGGATGTCCCTTGTCAGGCTCCCTCAACTCATGTCTGCTATACAGTGACAGTAAGCCCTCAAACCTTTGCAGGCTATGCAACAACTACATCGAGCATAACACAAATGGTCCAAACCTCTTATCATCCAATTTCTTCATCAGACAATCTGTATTTATATGAGTCAACTTGAGCCAAACAAGATCACCTTTGGCATATTCGTGGGCAGGTTTTTGATAACAATCATAGTATGTATGTCTTCATGTCTTGAGCAGCTTTGGTTAATGAGGCCTCTGCTTCAAGATGAGATCCCTTCATCCAATCCATGAACTCTTGAGCTGACTCTGTCCATATTCACTTTCTCCCAATTCCTTGAATTTCAGGGTTTTGTCCATATATCAGCTGGAATGGATATGTTCCAGTGGCTAAACTGGTTGCATTATTGTGTGTAAGTTCTGCTAGTAACAGCAAGTCACTCCAATCATTTTGATGATAATTAACATACATCTGCAGATATTGCTCTATCTCTTGATTAATACATTCTGTTTGACCATCAGTCTGTGGATGATAAGCTGTGCTTGGATTTCCCTGGATCTGTAGAAGGATATAGAGATCTCGCATGAAATTTGAGACAAATTGAGACTCTTGGTCACTAATGACTTTTGTAGGCATGCCAAAGTCTTTGTATATATGATCTCGGAATTTCCTAGTGTTACCTTCAGATGTGATCATGCTGTGAATCAGAAGAATGTGAATCACTTGGGTAAATTGATTGATGATGACAAGTATTGAATTGAATCCTTGTGATTCAGGTAAGGTCCCTATGAGGTCAACAGAAATAATTTTCCATGGTGCATCAGGTACCTCATTGCATTGTAATGAAGTGTATATTGACTCTGTTTGTCCTTTCATTCATTGGCATGTCTGACAGCCTTGTACATATTTCTTTATGTCTCTATTGAGAGATGGCCACCAATACTTTTGCATGATCAATTCCCTTGTACATCCTTGACCAGGATGTCCTGCCATGATGGCATCATGATTTTCCTTGAGTATATGTATGTTCACGAAGAATCTCTTTCTCCAGTACATACACCAAGTTTCTTCATTGCCAAATTCCTTCATCTTTAGATCAGTCTTTGGGTATGTGTTTCTGATTCAATGTTGCTAGTTTATCAACAAAGGCTTGACATTGGTGAACCAATTCATTGATGTTTCAGTCTTTGATCTGTATCTGTATCCCTGTTGGTCTGAAGCCTTTTTCTCCTCTCATAGTGTCTGACAGTGTTGAGACCTCTTTGACTGGTACCATGGCAATCTTTTTCAGAATAAGTTGTGCCATATGATCTCCTTGTTTGATCTCAACATCTTGGTTTGTGGAGTTGAACATTAGAACTTTGATGCTTTCTCTATAGTCAGCATCAATGACTTCTGCACTGATTTGGATCCCTTTTTTTAACAGCTAATTCATTTTGTGGGGCAATTTGACCATAGTGGTTAAATGGAATTTGAAGGGCCAATTGAGTATCTATTAAGGCCCTTCCTTGTTTAGGGATCATTATGTTTTCTGCACTAAAGAGGTCATGTCCTGTGGCTTCTTGCAAACCCTTAGTCAGAATCATTGCTTTTTTTGACAACTTTTTTGTCAAGAGTTCCACAATATCCAGCTGAACTGTGTTTGCAAACTGATCATCTCAAAATAAAACCATCTGATAATTATTGTTCACTCCCTTTTCAAAGTCTGGCTCCCTGAACATAGAGTCTGCAACATTGTGATGACCAGGTTTGTGTGTGATGATGGAATGATGATCCTGTAATTCAGAGATCTTACATGCCTGATGTCAAGTAAGATCTTGGGGTTGGCGAAAATGCACTAGATTTTGATGATCAGTGTGAATAAGAAATTGGTGGTGAGCATTGATCAGATAATGATGCCACTCCTGAAGACAGTCCATGATCACAAGTAGTTCTTTGTCATAAATCTGATAGTTATGTTTGACAGAAAGGAGAGAACAAGAGAAATAAGCAATGGGATTTTTAATTCCATCAACTGTCTGCCAAAGTACATCATCAAGTCCAATATCTGACACATCCAGTTCTACTGTGAAGACACCTTGGTCCAAAGAAATGAAAAGAACAGGTGCTGATGTTAACACATCCACATCTTTAAGTGTTTGAAATGCAATCTGTTGTTTATCTTCCCAAATCCATGGAACTTTGCCAGTGAGGTATGTCAAAGGTTTGGCAATAGAACTAAATCCCTTGATAAACTGGCAATAAAAGTTTGTGAATCCTAAAAACATTTGGACATGTTTTACAGAAGTAGAAATTGGTCAGTTCATGATTGCTTTGATTTTGTTAGAATCTGTTCCAACTGTATTATCACCAACAACTAAATCAAAATATTCAACCTTCATGGTGTCAAAATCACATTTCAAGTCTTTTAGGAATAGATTGTTATGTCTCAGAATCTTGAGAACTCTTCATGTGGTGTCACGATGAACAACTTCATTAGGTGAATAGATGAGGATATAGATATAGTCCATATAGACAAGTACCAATCCTTCATCAATCAATTCTTTGAGGAGGTCATTCATCATTTTCTGAAATGTTGCAGGAGAATTTGTCAAATCAAAGAACATGACAAGGGATTCAAAAAGGCCCCTAGGGATTCTGAACATGGCTTTCCACTTGTCACCTTTTTGATTCAAATATTGTTGTATCCCCAACAAATATCCAGTTTGGTGAAGAGTTTCACCTTTTTGAGATGATCAATAAGTGTAGAAATGAGGAAAAGCAGGTATTGATTCTTAATCATGGCAGCATTGAGTTTCCAATAATCTTGAACTGGACATAATTTGCCATCTTTCTTTTTTATGAAGAAAAACAGTGAAGTGAACTCAGACTTAAATGGTCAAATCTGTCTTGAAGCCAAATTCTCTTCAATGAAGACATCCAGTTCTTTAGACTCATTGGCAGATAGTGGATATAATTTGCCATCCACCTTATGCTCACCTGGTTTGAGGTCAATTGCATGATCTCATGATTTTTGCTGAGAAAGAGCATCAAAGTTCTCCTTAGCAAATATGTCATGAAAATCATGATATTTCTTGGGTACAATTTTCTCAAATGTCCAAACTGCTTTCCCTTTTGCTTCCTCAATGGCTATGTCCATCAACATACTCCTTAAATATTCCTCTTCTGTTTCCTCTTGATCATTGTTGGTGTTGTTGTGATTATGAGGAAAACATTCTGGTCCACAATGAAATTGGATCTGATTGTCTTTTCAGGAAATTTCAGGGTCATGTTGCTTCAACCAATTGTGTCCCAAGAAGATATGAGTTTTTTCCAAATTTGTCATCTTCATAGTCATGTCTTCCTAATGGTCACCAATCACACAATGTACATGAACAAAGTGACTAATGCATCCATCTTTATTTGATATTCCATCAGCATTATATACAGAGATTGAACAAGGAATGGGATGAAGATTAAAACTGTGTTCTTCTATGAATTGTTGGTCCATCATAGATCCAGTATACCCAGAATCAAACAGAGCATTTGTAGTCACCATTTTTCCTGTATCTGTCATGGTCAAGGTAGTTGGGATGATAAGGGATGACTTGGTTATGCCCTGGGTATAGTACTGATTTTAACTAAGTTGGATGAGGGCTTCATATCAATTCTTGTCCTTTAGATTTTTTAGTTTGTTGATTGTCTCTTTTAAAACTTCAGACCTTTGTGATTCTGGTATGAATAGTTTTAGTCTTCATATTAATGTGGAGACATTGTTACAAGTAAGCACAATTCCAGTGGTTCTGAAGGTTCCAGAATCTGTTCTCACACTTCTGACAGCTCCAAGATATTTTCCCACAGTTTCAAAGGTTCTGAAATCTCAGAAACATCAGAACACTTTACTACTCCCCAACCAGAATGGAAACCTGAAAACAGACTCCCTGTAGAATGCTACTGGACTCTATTCCCTAAAGACTATGCTCCATATGGTCATATGGATATCCCTGTTCTTGATTCACCTCATTCTTCTCTCATTTCTCTTTTGTAACCTAGACCATGTATCCCCAGAGTTGTTTTTGTCACAGACCTCCACTCCTTCTGTCATCCTCCTTTCAATAACAGCATTATTCCATTCCATCCATTGATTACCAAGGCCATATAGTGTAACATGTGCTTCACCTCCACCAACTCTCTGTTCCAAGGTGGTTCTGAGTTGTATAAATACTTAGTAGTCTTCTTGTACATTCTGCAGCTAGATCTGCGCAAATATATGCAGTATTTAGTCTCATCCCTGCCTGAGTCTTGAGTCTCAGCAGAGAACTCCTTCAGATTTCTATAGGACATTGTGCAAGTGTAACAGACATCTTTACTTGTGAATAACTGATTTAGCCACCTTGAGAGTGACCAAGATTCAGAATCCATCTGTTTACTCTTCAGCATCCAAGTGCATCTTTTGATCGCTTGTTCCCCAGATGAAACTGAGGCTGGTGACTCCATTGGGAAGTTCACTACCATTTGGCCATTGGCCAATGTACCCATCAATCAAATTTCTGCCAGCACTATCCTTTGAGGGGCTGATTCCTTATCTTTCTGAATCCTTTGTCTATGCTGTAATGGTTCCTTAGAAGGTTTGTTTATGCAATGTTTTTCAGAAGAGTCCATTGTGTTCTTCTCCAGGTCTTCACTTTCCCTCTTGTTATAAAGTACTGCAAATTTATTTGTACTTTTACAACAAGAATTGCTAACAGGAAAGGCCAGTGCGTCAACCACACTTACTGGCCTTGGACAAAACTCAATGTTTGAGACTCCTTCTTTCCCACCATCAACTGTGCAATCTGTGCTTCTAATTCCACAACACAAGCAGCATAGGACTTCTTCTTTGGGCAGTTTCTTATAATGTATCCTGTCTCTTTGCAATAGAAGCATAGATCCTGAGTTCTTTCCTTGGTGCAGTCTACCTCCATTGGACATCCAGCACCACCAAATGTTGTTCCTGTGGTATTGTGGTGATCAGTGGATCCAGGGTTTGATGATGTTACCAGCTTCTGAAGAATGGAATCCAGAAGATTCTTCCCATCTGGGCCTTTTGACTTGCCAACAGTGCTTCTGCCTACACTAGAGCCTTGTACCAGGATTCAACTCTATTTGTGTTCATGAGTTCAGGTCAAGATATTTCCACTCATGTAACAAGCTCATTATGGATACCTCATCAAATAATGCTGACCACAAAGGCACCAGCATCATCTAGTTGATATCCCACTTAAGCAACCAAATGTTCCATATGCATAAAAAAGTCCTGGATGGACCCACTACCTTGTCAAAGCTTTTCTAGCTCCACATGTGCCTGTTGTGCTATAGAGCTTTGAGCAGCTCTAGGTTTATATTTCATTATTTTACATCATTCAGATGCTTTGTACTGAAGTCCTTCCATCTGTATTGGACACTCAGACTATTTGCCCACAGTCCATAGTTCTCTGGACTTCTTTCCCATGCACTGGTCTTCTGGGTATCTGTTTCCCACACTCCAGACTTATCTCTGGACTTCTTTCCCACACATCAGTCTTCCGGTCTTCTGTGCTCCAGACTTAACTTAGCAACTTTATTCTTTTACTATACATAGATGCTTTATTTATGTTTTGACATATGTTTGACATATGTATACAGTCTTGGGAATGCCCAGACTATAAATACTTGTACCTAGCTATGTCTAGAGGGACGAATCCCCCATCTACTACCTATCTACCTTTTGAAGACCTCTCTCCATACTTTCATGAAATACATCTACTTTCCACACTGTTACAATTCGTTGGGCCTCTCCTTCTTTTTCCTACTTCACTTACCATGTACACCAAAGGACCTTGACCCTCGCTGTTCGAACCCTGCTTGGATCCTTTCTTTTACCATTGCCTTTGCAATACCGCTTACTTATTTAGCATGACTCATCCACAGTTGTATCACCAATACTTATCTGATGCCATCACATCCGCTCCATAGTGACTCAGTCTCTTTGCGATTTCATCACTTTCTATCACTGACTTACCTTCTTCCATTGACCTACCCTTAACCATTTGGCTCGCATATATGAATCTTCGATACTCTGGTGTATTTGCTATCTTAGACCTCCTGCAATTTACCTAGTATCTTGGAGTTGCTCTCGGGTCCCCCAGTCCTCGTTCTACTGTTGAGTGGACACTCCCTTTGAACCCTCGATCTGTTGCTAGTCCTGCGATGTCCCCAAGACCCGTTGATCCCTTGGCCCTCAACGGTCCTCAGAACCTCTGCCAAGGAAGACCCTTGAGTGGACCCCCCTTCAACTCGACGTTAGTCTTATGCCAGCCTCAGCCCCCTGTCAAGGAATCCCCTCATCAGGCTCCCTCGTCCTGTCAGCTGTATAGCAACAGTAAGCCCTAGAACCTCTGCAGGCCTATGCTTGACCACATCGAGTGTAACACACACTCCTTTACAATCTATCCATATTGACCAACTTCAGAAGACCACTCCTATCACCACTTCAATACTCCGGACTTCCAGAACCCATCTGGACAGCCTGAACTTTCTTCATTCCACTCAGAACTTCTTTCCAGACCCACTAGGAGCCCCTTGACCCTTGAGATGAAACCCAAACCTCACACTCACCTATCCAATACCCTGATTGCAACCACATAGCCAGTCTTTAGTCTTTTCAGTGCAATCAATTGAGGTTTGAAATGTTCATCTAACCACAGCTTGAACTATGGCCAGGTCCAATGGATGAGGTTGTTAAAGTTGGTATCAATGAACCTTCAAGCAGTGCATCTGGCAGCTCCTTCCTTCATGTATGACAATATCATAAGGATCTTGTTCTCATCTCTGGTGATGTCCAGGTTTCCTCATGCATAGATCCTGATGGCCCACATCCAATCAAGATACTTTTCTTTATTGCCATTGAAATCAAATGACTTTGCTACAAAGGCACACTTCTTGAAATCAGCAATAGAGGTCTGATGGGGAGGGGCCAGATGAGGGGATGAAAGCCTGATATGCAGTGCAATCTCCTTGGGTTCATCCTTGTCCCAGGCATGGTGGACTTGAGGCTCAGGGTCTGCCTCAAGGTAGGAAGCAGCTGGAACCACATGGGGCATGGTGATCTCAGTTCAAGATCTCACAAGATAAGGGTGTGAGGTGAGAGTCTCAACCTCTGAGGTGTAGAGTGGATGGGCTGTGGAATGCATGGCCTGAGTGGGTGTGGAGCACTGCAACTCAAAGGTGAGAACACAGGTACAGAGTCCCTTCTCACATGCAAGAAGTTTGTGATTCTGTCAGTCACATTCTTTATCATGGCAGTTAATGTATTCCATTTGTGCACCAAACTGGTGCATGGTGTTCTTGATTTGCTCGAGTGTGGCATTGGAGTCAAGGGCATTGGTAAGAATGGGAGTGGGTATAGATGGTATTGGGATTTGTGATGGGTCTATGGGCATAGACAATATTGGGTAGAATGTGAAAGTGTAGGAAAGGGTAAGAAGGTGAAAATGAGAGATAAGAGAACTTGACAAGGTCTGGAGCTATGCTCAATGGACAGCAACAAGGGGAATATGGCAAGCGGGCTCACTGGAGCATTTTCCTAATGTCAGGAATCAAACAATTATGAGCACACTAGAATACCACAAGCATGACTGGAATCAACATATATTAGAGAAAGAATATACAAGTTGTTGAGATATGCACCTGGAATTGATAAGAAAAACATTAAGGTTTCCCAATATTGACCCAGGTCTTATATACTACTTGCCTCATGTCCATGTCCCAATCCGTAATGTATGTAGAAAGACTGAGAAGATTCTAACAATCTCTTATGGGGAGAACTTGAGCTTGAACTTTGAAGGCTGGGCAAACACTCTGAGTCAAATGATCTTGCAGACTAAACTCAATCAATTCACAGATGTGACTCAGTACTGAAGTCATTCTCGGATCCATTTGTTCTGAGGCACTAAAATATGTCACCTTGCTTGACAACGTCTCTAGTTGCATGGGAATGAACTTACGCACGGAAAATGTTTCCTGTTTTGGTGCACCGCTGTTCCAGCAAACCTATAATGCGTGGGAGTACTTACCGGGCATTGCCGTGTCGCACTTCAGCAGACCATAATTGCGTGGGAGAACTCACCGGGTGCTGCCGTTTCTACGCAGACCATAATGTGTGGGAGAACCTAAGTACCGGGTATTACCGCGTCCATGCCATTCAAGCAGCTGTGCATCAGATGATGATCAGACTGAGTTCATAGTCCGCACTGACATATATTATTGCTGACAAAATTACAGCTAAATTCATATCGATAGGCCTAATCATGAAAAATACACACACAGGCGGAGTTGGAATTTGAATCTGTGTATGGATCGATTGAATTGCAAGCGTGAGATACTGTAACTGAGTCTAAGCACTCCACCGACGGACCATCGCGCCCGCGAATTTCTGCGAACTCTCGGCATATTCGGCTTGTCAAAGTTCAGAGTCCGCCTGTACGTGTATTTTTAAAGCGATGGCCTATCGATATGAATTTAGCTATAAACTCCCGCGAGATTCGGTTACGGAAGCTCCCGGTTGAGTCATTGTAAGTTACGACACTTCCAAGGGTTTTCCCTCCAGCAGCCCAACGAGAAGAAATAAAAGCGCAACGAGTCAGCGGTCAGTATTCATCTCTACAATTCGCAGTTGAATCCTCCGACTCAGAGTTGACCGCGGAGATCGCTATGGATCTCCACATGCGGGTCATGACCGTCTGTTCATGAGAGAACACGGAAAGTCTTTGTGATGACCAATTGTGATGACGCGCCCTGACTATCTACCTGGAGCAAGGCTGTACCGTGAACAACTCTCCCAACAACTCTTGGCCGACAATGTTGCGAGCGACATTTTTCGCTCTTGCGGCCACTACTCTGGTTAACGTCGCACTTGCCGTCCAGGTCCCTTTGGACTCTATTCCAGATGAACGCCACAGAGCCGACGACGATTTCGTAGAATGGAATCTCAGTGACGCTCCGAACCCTAATGCTACAGATCATCTCGTGTTCGAGACAGTGCACTCACTACTCCAACACTGGCCCAACACACGCATGAGAAATGGTAAGATGATCCGTGTACTTGTCTGTCTTCATCTCCGATGTATTTCTTTTCTTCCAGGTCACAACATTGTGCCAGGAATCATTCCGAACGGCACTCTTCTCTACCATGGAAGAGCTAATAATGTGATACCGACGGGCCCGGAGTGGATTGCGACAGATCCTGAACATTCCTATATTTTCAGTCGAAATATGTTGGACCGTTCACAACGAGGAGGCTGGCATCTTACCCTCATGGCCACCCGTCCTCTGAAGTTGATCTATTTTGACGGGAGCAGTGCTGTCAAACTTCCATTCGGTTCCATGGATACACAAGACCTCATGACGACGGGTAAAGCAAGTACTGGTCGTAACCTACGGAAGGAGGAATCGGAACGTGTCCATTATCTGTGCAAATGGGGAAAGGAATTCGGTGTGGATGGTTTCATCAGGTACATCGTTTCCCCTTTGGGTGAGAACCTGTGCTGAATATCTTGCAGGATGGAAATGGACTTGTGAGTGTCCGCCCTGGCAATGATTCGCCTATTCTAACATGTTTCAGTGAGATTATATATTGTGATTTCACAGCTGGTCTCAGTGTCGTTTCTATGGATCATCTAGTTAGTCAATGGTCTGGTCCATTCAGGTTTTGTGAGTTTCGCCTACTGAGTTTATTAACCAAATCACATTGACATGACTTTGGATAGCGCCAAGTGAATTTTTCGAATCCATGCACTCCGGTTCTTGGCACAATCGCTTCCCAGGCGAGACACGCATCCAGCTGGATCTCCCTAGGATGGTGTCTTTCTACGATACCGAACTTGCACCTTCACTGGTTCCCATTCGATTTGGTCAAGAGAGATGGGATCACCGTGCTTTTAATATATCGAGCGATGAGTTTGCAGCCGTGAAGTCCAGATTGGAATCCAACTTGCTCAGGCCGGACGGTGCATCAAGTGGAATCGATTGGAAGACGCTTTTCCAGGTCATAGTTGATCGATATGCCGGACGGCTCAAACTCATGCGCGGACTCTTGAACTCCTCGCCAACCAACCTGGACGAACTGCTTGATCTCGCCGAGAAAACTCAAGCTCAGCTTCGAATTATGCTTACCCCTTACTTCCTTTTCTCCGCCACACCCACCGATCCATCAAATGAGAGTGAGTTGGATTGGGCAATTCCGATATACCACCTTTGTTCCACGGTACACACGCGCTCGATGGAATCTCGATTCGAGTCTATGACAGATTCTGAGAAGATGCTTCTCCGTGCTGTTCGGGGTACAGGTCGAGAGATCTGCCGGACAGTGACGAAAATGTGGGCTACAGGTGTATATGCAGGAGTCGATCCTGTGTTGAACGCCGAAGAGTCCCTCGAGGTCGCCAACGTAGCTCGTGTTCGAGATACTTGGGCAGAGGAATTGGAGCGCTTGATGTCCTGGCTCGATTGGAGTGTGTGGGTCAATTGCGATCCCGGATGCGCTTTCGAGGTACGTCTATCAATACATACGACTTATGTTTCTATACATGCTTTTGTGGCTCACGAACATGACTGGCAGGATACATGCTACTTGCCTACGTGGCCTATCGGTTTTCCCTGGGTAGCCAAGAATCCCATACCTGGTCCCTGGCCCATCGATGATGATGATGATGTGCCAGATCAGGATTTGGCTAGCCTCGCCTTGCGGAATAAGGTCATGGAAAACGTCGCTAATCAACTGCAACATAGCATTAGGCCAGAGCCAGACGAATGGATACGACCAGAACCCAAATGTATCAGACGGATAAAACCGTACACGTATTGAAGAAATGATATCTCATAACGGAGGAGGAGGATCATTTGCGTTTACTGTACGGTCCATGGGAACTCCGCATACAACTTGATCAGTACCCTCGGTCGAACAACCCAACCAGTCGGATTCACTATTTTTTTTTCTTTTTGAGTTCGGAATATATTTGTAGAGCTGGTTGTATTCGAATCATTGCTACTTCATACATGTAGAAATGGAACAGAAGAGAAAAATGATTCGTTATTAGGATGGTTCAGTCAAATTCCTGTGCGGCGATAGCGTTGCCGCGGGTGTGCAACGGATACGAATTTCTGTGGGTATGGGGGAATAAACAGTCGAGTGAATAAAACGTAGTAATTGTTGAGCAAGGAGCTTACTGTATCTGCGTGCCTTTGTAGACAGTTCGTATGAATACGTAGCGGCGATTAGCAGGCTCGTTCCCCGAATGATCACATTGGGGACACCAGACGTGACGGTGGCGTACGGAGCTGGATGAACGTGAACGCGTGGCAGGTAACGGGCGATGAGGTGAGTGCGTGAAACGACGTTCGTGGAGAATTGATGGGCCCACAGAGACTCAGGGCCATTTTAAGTTTTTAACGCCAATTTACTACCGACAGCACGGTCCTGGTACCACGAAATACGGCATAATGGCCGGAGTTAGTTGCTTGCTTTGTTTCAGCGTTGGTTTGCCTACTTATTCGCGCTTATCTGCCACGAGGTGCTCAGGACCCCCAGAGCAGAAAAACGGGTCAGACTTGACCGGCTGTGCAGAAGCTTCGGATAGCGAGAATCAGAATTAACTGTCACGGTTCACTCGTTCTCTGGTCCGATCCTGAGCAAAAACAAGGAACCCTCCCTTCCTGCAGTGGTGTCTCGATACAGATGGACGTCCGCCCAGTACCACCCAAACAGACTCACGGCGTCACCTAATAGGTAACCTCGAAAGGAACGACCATCATCGCACCAGGGTTTCGTCCGTGTATTATTTTTATGCATATTCATAATTGTGCCGAGCGCACCTGACGCACAGATCCGATTTTATCTACCACTGGATTTTGGCACTTTCTCGTCCGATGCGCCTCCGGAGTATGCTTCTATCATTATGAAGCTCATGCATCTATGAAATGTCCGTCAATCTTTGACTGATCGAAACTAACAGAACGAGAAGATGACAATGGTGTTAATCGAGACTAAAAGTAGAGAGGGGGGTGAAGGGTAGTTGCTAAACCACCTTTGAACATATTGGGAATTGGACGAGAAACTTCCTCACAAATGAAACTGGTATAGACACATGCTTTTATGGGAGGGGCCCATAATGGGATTTTGACAGGGATATTATTTTATCCCTGTGAACGACTTCTTTGGAATTTATTCCTTTAATTTTATCAGTAGCCTTCACCAGCAAGGAGGGAGAGACGAAGGGGTTTCGGAACCCTATCGCCGGAAATGAAACACTTACCTACCTTGGAAAAAAAAAGGCAGGAGATAACAAACACCTACAGTAAGAAACGACCAGATGGCGACCCATGGCTCCACGGGACATAGCCTGTAGATTGATAGTTGAAATAGGCGATAGTGGGAATCGTCGCAACGCATGTGTTCATAACCGTCACGGTCTTGCTCGACTTTGGAAATCCCGAGTCAATCGATGCCACGTGAATTTGCTGTATCATGGCCTTTGGGATCGGAAGTTACAGTCGTCCAGAAGAAACTTTACTAAAAGAAGCTAGTATCGGTCAATGGCCTCCACGAAAATATTTCAACCGTCCATGACACTCGCCTAGGTCCTGGTGCAGTATAACAACTAGAGTTGAATCAAGGGGAAATAAATGATGCAAACCTTGATAAGAAATTATGACATGTGTATAACACGAGACGCAAATCGCACATAGGCAGTGGCGCACTAGAATTCTACAACACTGGACCAAGTACGTCTCGCTTGCTATCGGTCGACGACCGACGGAGCATGATGCAGGAAAGCTGAAAGGCTGCTGACTTCTGGGGCGCAGAGACAACTTCAAATGCCATTATTCGCGGGTGCCAGGTTTGAGATGAACTACTTGCGAAAGCCTAGTCAAATGGAAATACGGTAAAGCAACTTACGAAGTCGTAAGTGGGGCGATTCCATGGCAGCGCCAGTATGCAAAGCACGCGTGCAAAGCAGACGTTTCATCGATTTCTTAAGTTCTCTGTCTCGCCCTTTGAACGAGGCAATTCTTGGAGAACACGCTGCTTTTCGATGATAAGGAATCTATCGGCCTTTTTGGGGCTACGAGTTGGAGAGGAGCTGAAGCTTTATTTTCGATTGAACTTTGCGCAAGATCGTGTTTTTTCAGAGTGGGAAGTAAGTATCACAAGGGAGTAACAAGAAGACCACTGCTCCTGGCCTTGTGTCATCGAGCAAGTTTTATTCGCACCCTACTTATTACAAAATTTATTCTGCAGTCGGGCTCAGGGAGCAGTCTGATATCCAAATGTTCTCCACGGCGTGAGAGTGGAGAATGATAACCAAATGTAAGCCCATTGGCTTACCGATTGGCATTCATCACGTGTACGATAGGTATATATGCCCGTCCGCGTCATCCACCATAGAGATAGCTAGTCGATCTTGTTCCCGCACCTCGTAGTCTCCGTATAGAGCGTGGTCCTGTTCTGTGCGCCCGCCTGTCTCAGTGTTTCCCGCCGTTGGCCGCGGCAGGTTTCCACCAAATAGCTCTTATAAACTCGAAGATCGGTCGCCACAAAATTTTCGCTCCCCCAGTTTCTATCAATGTTTCGTGCTACCTTTGTCAGTCTCGTAGCGACTGCTCTAGCTACCGTGCTCGCTTTTCAGGTCCCGTTCAACATTACCTCTGTCCAACATGGGCAAGAGGATCTTGGTGGTAAAGATCTCACCGGATGGAATCTCGACAGGTTGCCCAATCCCAATGCTACCGATCATCTGGTGTTCGAGACCGTGCACTCGTTGTTTCAGCGATGGCCCAACACGCGCATGAGGAATGGTAAGCGCTCCGCTTGATCATCTGCCTTTCCTTCATGGTACTTATTCGGCTCCAGGTCACACTGTCGTTCCTGGAATCATTCCAAAAGGAACACTTCTCTACCATGGAGGGACTAGTAACGAGTTACCCTCGGGGCCCGAATGGGTCGCTACGGATCCTGAACATTCATTTCTCTTCTGTCGTGATGTACTCACACATACTGAAATGGAAGGCTGGCATCTTACCCTCATGGCATCCCGACCTCTGAAAGTCGTCTACTTTGATGGTAGTAGCGCTGCGAAGCTTCCATATGGGTCAATGGACACACAAGATCTTATTGCATGGGGCAAAATGGGGGATTTATTCGAAGACGAAATGAAGCGGGCTAAAGACCTTTGCAAATGGGGAAGGGATCTCGGTGTGGATGGTATTGTGAGGTAAATTTTTACTTTTCGTTATTCGTTTGCATTTAGCATATTACTATACAGGATGCAAATGGATTTGTGAGCAATCATTTTGACGAGGTTTCAGCTTTCCTCAAAACAGCTTTAGTGAAATCATGCTTTGTGACTTTACATCTGGCGTCAGCACGGTCTCTTTCGTGAGACTAGTAAATGGATGGACCAACCAATCATTCATTCGTGAGCCTTTGTTTAATGTGTGAATTGCTTGAGAAGTGCTTAAGCGGACTTGCGCAGAGGATTACAACTCATTTGCAGTCTTGACTTCTGGTTCTTGGCACAATCATTTCCCTGGCGAAGCACGTATTCAGCTGGATCTCCCTGGCTTAGTCTCCTTCTACGATACCGAACTTGTACCTTCTCTGGTTCCTATCCGAGCTGGCAAGGAGAGATGGGATCATCGGGCAGCAAACATCTCTAGCGAAGACTTAGTGGCAATAAAGTCAAGATTGGAGGCCAATTTAATCATACCTGATGGCGTGTCAAGCGGCATTGACTGGAAAACGCTTATTCAAGTCATCGTCGACCGATTTGCGGAGCGGTTCGAGCTGATGCGTTATCTACTAAATTCCTCCGTGACGAACCCAGACGACATCCTAGGTTTCTCCAAGAAAGTGCAAACTCAACTTCGGATCATGTTGACACCTTATTTGCTTTTCTCGGCCACACCAAGCGTATCATCAGACGACCTCGATTGGGCAAATCCGATATATAGACTATGTGCCACGACACACACATACTCGATGGAGTTGTTGTCCGGGTCTCTGACGGATTCGGAGAAACTGCTTCTCCGTGCGGCACGAGGAACGAGCCGGGAGATTTGTCGGACAGTAACGAAGATGTGGGTTGCCGGGGTGTACGCAGGGATTGATCCATTGTTACACACAATGGAGTTTCCCGATATCACTGCAGTAACTCGGCTTAGGCAAGGTTGGGCAGAAGAATTGGACCGCCTGATGGGATGGCTCGATTGGCATGTGTGGGTCAAATGCAAGTCCGATTGTAGCCCCGAGGTTCGTGTCGTTTCATCATCCGACATCATATTCATATACCAACATGCGCTCATTGTCAGGAAATGTGTTACTTGCCCACATGGCCTATCGGTTTTCCTTGGCTAGCGAAGTTCCCAATCCCATCTCCCCATCCGCTCCCCGATGATGACGAACTGATGGGAAAACTGACCAGTTTCGAGTTACGGAACATGATTATGAAGAGCGTCGCACATGAGATTTCAAATGCTATCAAACCTGAGCAGAACGAATGGATCCGACCTCAACCCAAGTGTATCCGGCGGATTAAACCCTACTTATATTAATGTTTTTCAAACTGTCCTGCTTCACGGTTCGATTATCAGAGTTGTTGTATATATAACAAGCTTGTCGACTCGGATGATGTTCAAAACTGACTTTGTAAATATGACCGCTTCGACCTTTGAGTTAGCCGTTCAGTCTGATACTCTGAGACACACTCTTTACAGTAAAATGTCAACGAAACTCTTATCAAGTGCCAGGTTAGAAGTAAGTGCTAAGTATAGAAAGTGCAAGAGGGCAATGAACCTGGGGAACACGAATGTCGAATAGTACTTGTGACAGTCGACTTTGACGTAACCCATTAGCTCTTGGGATAGCCCCGGGGATATGGGTTATCAGAAATTCTATTCTGGGGTCTACGTTGCAGGAAGTAAAACTCTACGGCCAGATGCACAGTGCGCACCTTTTTGAACCATGTAGAGCAAGATTGGATTAAGCGAACTAGTCGGAGCGCTGGTGCTGCACTGTGCACAATCGCTGGCATATAAATTATAGAAAGGACTCGATTCTAAATCAACTGTCAACTGTCCTAGTCGCCGTTGCAACGTGTGCTTTATAACTCACCTTGATCACCTTATACTTTCATTTTTGAGCCCTCCGGTTCTGTGCAAGCGACTTCTGAACAGCCAAAGATAATTTTCCAATAACAAATACTGACATGTATGGCAATGAATAGTTGCCCGGCTCGCTGTATGTAGATCACTTGTTCCTTTGAAGTCGTGGTGATAAACCTAGCTGACGCGACTGTCACTTCTTAGCGATGAAATTCTTGCCCATTTACTCACCGGCCCTGCCGAAGCCCGATATTCTCCCGAATCGTTACCGTCACCTTCGTTGCAACCTCCCCCACCACCATTGTTCTCACCTGCTCTCTCTCCCTCCTGTACTCCTCATGCTCATGCTACATGTCAATGGTCCTTATCACACGATCCGCTCGTCATCTGCAGAGCTCCCCTCTCTGAAGACCCCAAGCAGATCCGCAATTATTATCGGAACTTCCATGACATCCGTGGAAACGAAAAGGGTTGATCTGCTGCTATTGGCACAGCTGTACCGCACCCGCAATACAGCGAGGGAGCCTGATCAGGTATATCCTTGTGGTGCATTTGGGGCTGTTGAAATAGCGTTGTGAGTGGTGCAGAAGAATATTTTCGAGAAAGGGGACGACACATGCATGTGTGTTGGAGATGAATTGAAGTCGGAGATGTTAATTCCAGGATAGCGCTTTTCTCTTTTCATCCTTCATTCTCAATAATCTGAATACTTACGAGTGTATGATATCGACGAACTTCAGAGCCGTTTGTGACCGTAATAGAAGCATGCATCGAATCAGCACATATGTATTGTGAGATCATTGGAAGCGGTAGTGACTTGGCCTGTCATTCCCGAGCGTCGAAAGACGAACTGTTTAGATATTTGCCTACAATAATCTTGCCATTCGTGCTCGTTATCAAAACGCTGATTTGTATGGTTTGCGACTCTATGAGGGACCAGCAGGCGAGAATAGGCCCTGGCACCTACTGGATGATCTTTCAGGGGCCGACAAGCAAGATCAGCAGTCGCGATTTACTGTCATTTCGTCGCTTGGCATTGGCAGTTCAAAGTAGTGCATCCACGAGTGACAGCGCGAATAAGAAAACCTTGTCCGACTTCAAATTCGGAATCGAGACTAAGCCTTGGAATAGATTCAATCATGGAAATCGCAGTATCTTTAAAGCGTGAAAAGAGTATTGAGGCAAAAAAAAAGCTCCTGGTGAGCAAAGCAGGGGAGGAATGATGGCAGCTCGAGTCACAGCTTAAGCGCCGACAACTTCGTTCACGGAGTTTTAATTTGCATTGCGCCTCAAAGACCACTGCACCTGATGGCGGAAAGTCGAACATGCCGTTAACGCTTGAGGCTCTTTCGTACCATCCTCCAATCAAGGCTCGAAAAAGGTAATTAAGGGTCCTTCTAAAAGTTTGTACCCGAATATCGCTCTGAATTGCTTGGAACCTACTAGTACCCTCTGGTTCACTGAAGCATGAAAGACATACAGCACGTCAATGATTCGTAACAGCTTTAATTGGTGCCGCACGGATATGCTGTAAGTCGAGGTACATTGTAAGCAAAGTTTACAATGAGTCAATAACGTTAAGTAATAGGTCGATATGACACCACAAAACGTGTGCGACCACATCGGACTGCTGAGTGGGCGTGGCAATATATTATTTCTAAGTGAAAGAAGAAGGTGGTGGGTGAACTTACTTTTGATAGTCGGCCGGTCGGGACATTGTCACTGAGTCGACGATTGATTAATCACTTGGTACAGCCTCCAGCGAAGGATGTGCTGCAAATAGTACGAATTCTGAGCAACAGCGTTCCGTCAGCCGTCGGACAATTAGTCAATCACGTAGGTTTTTTATTCTCCGGGGCTCATATACCAAGCATTTCATAGTCACATTCAGTTAGATTCAGAAGGCATTCCCTTTCAACTGGGCCTGAAGCAGGGAAGTACTTGTAAAGGAAACCCACACATGACCACAGCCGTATACATTCAAACAATAAATCTACCGGGCCTCGCCGCAAGGGTTTAATCGGAACCTGAGAGATGGAGCCATGACTCGGTGCGGGAGCCGACCATTCAATACCCACGCTACTTTCGGTGCGATCTGTGAGACAATTCGTCCGTGACAAACTTCTGATTACACGGACAGTGTTCTCGCTCCTTTATCAACCCCCCAGGATGGGACCCACTGCGTTGTCTTTCTCCCAGCAATGTTTCGGGCAACATTGTTCATGCACATAGCTGCTGCTCTAGTCACATCGCTCGCTGTTCAGGTCCCGTTGAGTTCCACTCAACATTGGCAAGATGACCATCACCCAGGTATTCTTGGTGGAGACGATCTCACCGAATGGGGCTTGCAAAAAACTCCGAACCCAAACGCTACCGACCATCTCGTGTTCGAAACAGTCCACTCGTTGCTTCAGCTATGGCCAAATACGCGTATGAGAAATGGTGAGCAACCAGCTTATTTTCCTTTCTTTTCATACGTATTTTTCGCCAGGTCATAATGTTGTACCGGGTACCGTTCCCAAAGGAACACTTCTATATCATGGAACGACAGACAAAAATATACCACAGGGACCGGAATGGACTGCTACGGATCCCGAACACTCATTTCTCTTCTGCCGTGACGTATATAATTCAAGCCATAACGCAGAGTCCTGGCTTCTCACCCTCATGACCGCTCGGCCTCTCAAGGTGGTTTACTTTGACGGAAACAGTGCAGCGAAGCTTCCGGACGGCCCATTTGATACGCAAGAGCTAATTGCGTGGGGTAAATCAGGTGATGGTGATTTGTTCGAGGACGAAATGAGGAGGGCTGAAGATATCTGCAAATGGGGGGAGAATTTTGGTCTAGATGGCATTGTGAGGTGAGCATTCACATTTCCCATCGCTGAACTAGATTTACTCAACATGTTATACAGGATGCAACCTGATTTGTAGGTTATCGTTTCCCCGGACGTCGACCAACTTTCCTTACTCTTCTTTAGTGAAGTTATACTTTGTGACTTCACGTCAGGTGTTAGCGTCGTTTCATTCACGAACTTGGCAAATGGATGGACCAATAAATCAATCATTCGTGAGTTTCTAGCAAATCGATCCTGAGAAAAATTCTTACAGGCAGCTTTGGACAGCGACATACAGCGAATTTGAGCTAATACATGCCGGCACCTGGCATTATCACTTCCCTGGCGAGACCCGCATCCAGTTGGATCTCCCTGGTTTAGTCTCCTTCTACGACACCGAAATTGCGCCTTCACTGGTTCCTATCCGAGCCGGCAAGGAGAGATGGGATCATCGAGCAGCGAACATATCTAGCGAAGACTTGGTGGCGATTAAGTCGAGATTGGAGGCCAATTTGATCAGACCTGATAGCGCGTCGAGCGGCATTGACTGGAAGACGCTTATTCAGGTCATCGTTGATCGATTTGCGGAGCGGTTCGAGCTGATACGCTATCTACTAAATTCCTCCGTGACGAACCCAGACGACATCCTAGGTTTCTCCAAGAAAGTGCAAACCCAACTTCGAATCATGCTGACACCTTATTTGCTTTTCTCGGCCACACCAAGCGTATCATCAGACGACCTCAATTGGGCAAATCCGATATATAAACTCTGTGCTACGACACATACACACTCCATGGAGTCTCGATATGAGGCCATGACGGATTCGGAGAAATTACTTCTTCGTGCCGTACGGGGCACTAGTCGGGAAATCTGTCGGGCGGTGACGAAGATGTGGGCCACCGGAGTATACGCAGGGATTGATCCTTTGTTGAGCTCAAAAGAGTCCTTGGACGTGGATGAAGTGACTCGCCTCAGGGAAGCCTGGGCGAAGGAATTGGATCGTTTGATGGAATGGCTCGATTGGCATGTGTGGGTCAAGTGCAATCCTGGATGTGGTCCAGAAGTACGTGTTGTGGCATCCTCCAAATTTTTCGTACAAATACTGACAAATGGCGGACAGGAAATGTGTTACTTACCAACATGGCCTATTGGCTTCCCTTGGTTGGCAAAGTTTCCGAATCCTGTTCCGATGCCGTCAAAGGATGAAGCACTAGCAGAGAAACGGACCAATGTCGAGTTGCAGGCGATGGCTGTGAAAAGGTTGGCAGAAGAAATGTCGAGTGCTATCAAGCCTGGGCCAGACGAATGGATCCGACCACAACCTAAGTGTGTCAGACGGGTTGCACCCTACACCTTCTGATTGCCCATTGACGCTGATGAATAAATGTAATGAGTCTGCTACTTACAAGCTGTATTTACGTGGAGGGTCGTATACTTAAGCTGGGGTTGATTATTGGCTTTGATCTACGCCGAATCTCCACGAAGGGTGGGCTTTTATCTGGTATAATCCATGAAACCGAGAAACGAGAAAGTAATGAAGCAGCAAGTACGGGTGCATGTTTGGGCCCGGTGGATTATGTAAATCTGAAATACAAGCACGAAGATTGCTTGATGACTTGACGAGGACAGCCATGATCATGAAGATCGGTTTCGTAGGGACATCTTGAGATGTTTTTCGATCCAGCGAGCTGACAGGATGAGTGGGTGAGTGTGAAGACATAAAAGTCATTTCTGCCTCCCTAGAAATGAGGTTTTTGCGACATCCTATGTGCAGTGAAATTTGGGCGTGTCTACGGCGACGACGACAGCGACGAAATTACAGTAAAATTACATAAACACGCCCCCAAGTCGCAGTACCGTCCTCCACCGCGACGACGACGACTATTCCCATGTTGCTCGCCCCCACCCGTTCAACTTTCCCCACCTACCGTCGACGACGACATCGATGGTAAAAGACAACGGGACAGCGCTTGCGCTCCCGCCACGACGACAGGGTGAAGGATACTCGGCCACTTGTCCACCACCCTAACGACGACGATGGCTAGAAATAGAATGGGGCCTCGACGGCAACGAGGCCACCGGTCGACAATAGTGATGACGTCGCTGAAGGTTCTGCTATCGCCCTCGGGCAGCACCACTCACACGCACATCCCACTCGCCATTCTCCACGATATTCAAGTATAAATACATCTTTGATTTGAACCTTGCGAAGCTTTCTTACG
The DNA here is from genome assembly GCA_038090255.1 of Austroboletus niveus. Taxonomy (NCBI): domain Eukaryota; kingdom Fungi; phylum Basidiomycota; class Agaricomycetes; order Boletales; family Boletaceae; genus Austroboletus; species Austroboletus niveus. Next base: position 34,889 of record JBBPMJ010000145.1, read on the forward strand.
CCAAACAGTATGTCCACGACAAAGCTTGGTTAAAGTTTTTCCAGGTAGAATTCCCAGCCGCTTTCTGTCCCGGTCTACATTTAAAGAGGGGTCACTCACTTGCTTCTCCAGCATGTACCCTTCGCCGAGGATGAAATGTTTTTCTGTCCTGATGCATCAGGGTATAAAGACCTTTCGTACGCGGCACCTAGCCGGCTCGGAACCCTCCGCCCTTCTGAGACTGTTTAGGGTACTTTACATCCTCAACTTTCAAGGGACTGTTGCTCCAGATATACTATAAAGAACGCTGGGGTCGACTCCCGGGCAGTACACGGGGGCCTTTCAATCTCGATCCTCCAACCGCGTTCTGCAGAAGACGAAAATTTAGTCGTGGATCCCGCTACATCGGCTAGACACGGTGGTATTGCTCCATCGTGGGATGTATTCTTCCACTAAGTCTACGTATTGGCGTGCAAAAGGTAACACAAGTCCTTTTTTGAAAGGGTCCGACAGACTACAGCAACTGAAGACTTTTTTCAGATCCGAACTTCAAATTCGTTCTGGTTTACCATTCAGAAGGCGCAATTATGGATTATGTTGCTTGACACCCTTGCATCCCGTGATGGAAATGGGTAAGTCCGATAAATGCGCATACTTGGTACTCGAGGTGGCCCTTCTTAGCACTTACTGGACAGTGGAATTACCTTTTCCGTGAGTTGCGCTCGCTTGGACAGGATATTAGTGTCAAGCGCCGGCTCCGACTGAATAAACGGTGCATATAGAACCCTCGCGGTAAGGTTCGTCTGTGCTTATTGTTCCGAATGATCACGATGGCTAGTACTGCTGTACGTACTAGGCTGATCAGAATCATGTGATACACGCGCTCCGTGCCACCACATCGAACCCTCTGAGTCAGTGAGCGTGGCCATACCAAATTCCAAGGCTACAAGTATCGTCAAGTAAGCTCTGTGAATGACCATGAAATGTTATGGCTACTTTTCAGTATTTTATTCCAGAACTGTTCAAAGCAAACGTTGTAATGTGGCTGTGGCCTAGCAAACAAAGTTGCAGTGTCAGGTCTAGACCTTCTATTCCTTTTTTCGGTATGTTCAGAAAAGCACCGAAACCACATGTCCTTTACCCCCATTGAATTTCTCCTGCCTTAGTTGGACGCCGTGAGAGAAAGCAATGGATCCTCATTGATGACCCGCTGGTGGCTACATCGCTGCGCCGCATTTTCTCCCCACTTTTTTCACCTCTGAGACCCAGGTGCTGCCAGATCGTCCCGCCCGGTTATGTTGCGCACAACGTCTTTCGCCCTCATAGCTATTCTGGTCCCCGCCCTCGCCGTTCAGGTCCCGTTGAGCTTCACTCAACATTGGCAGGACGACCATCATCCAGGTATTCTTGGTAACGACAGTCTCACAAAATGGAACCTGGACAATTCTCCGAACCCAAACGCTACCGACCATCTCGTGTTCGAGACAGTGCACTCGCTACTTCACCTCTGGCCCAATACGCGTATGAGAAATGGTAAGTAGCTCGTTTCTTTGAATGCCCTTCCTTGAGATACATATTATCCCTAGGTCATAATGTCGTGCCGGGAATAGTTCCAAAAGGAACTCTTCTATATCATGGGAGGACTGATAAAAATTTACCACTGGGCCCGGAATGGACTGCTACGGATCCTGAACATGCGTTTATTTTCTGCCATGATTTATTCAATCCAAGTCATGACGCAGATGGTTGGCTTCTCACTCTCATGACTACTCGGCCTCTCAAGGTGATTTACTTTGATGGTAGCAGTGCAGCGAAGCTTCCATACGGTCTAGTTGATACGCAAGAACTTATTGCGTGGGGTAGACTGGGCGATGGTGGCTTATACGAAAATGAAATGAAACGGGCTCAAGATCTCTGCCAGTGGGGGAAAAGATTTGGTATCGACGGTATTGTGAGGTAAGCATTCACTTTTTCTGCTACCGACTTGCATTTAACATGTCCACAGGATGCAACCTGATTTGTAGGCCATCATCTTCGCAGACGCGTCAGCTTTTCTGATCCAGCTTCAGTGAGATCATACTTTGTGATTTCAGGTCCGGTGTCAGCGTGATTTCATTTGCGAACATACTCAGTGGATGGACCAGTAACCAAGCAATTCGTGAGTTTTTTCTGGCGTGCCTACTTACGAAATACTCAATTGGTCTTGGTCAGCGATGTACAATAAGTTCGAGTTCATACATGCCGGCACTTGGCACTACCATCTCCCTGGTGAGACGCGTATCCAGTTGGATCTCCCTGGTTTAGTCTCTTTTTACGACACCGAACTTGCGCCTTCATTGGTTCCTATCCGAGCCGACCAGGAGAGATGGGATCATCGAGCGGCAAACATATCGAGCGGAGACTTGGCGGCAATAAAGTCGAGATTAGAGGCCAATCTGATCAGACCCGATGGCGCATCGAGCGGTATCGATTGGAAGACGCTTATTCGAGTGATCGTTGATCGATTTGCACAGCGGTTCGAGCTGACACGCTATATTCTGAACTCCTCTACGTCGAGCCCAGACGACATCCTCGATATTACCAAGAAAGCTCAGACTCAACTGCGGATCATGCTGACGCCTTACTTGCTTGTCTCAGCTTCACCAAGCGGACCATCCGGCGACCTTGATTGGGCAAATCCGATATACGAACTTTGTGCTACGACACACACGTACTTGTTGGAGTCGCGGTTCGAATCTATGACGGATTCGGAGAAATTGCTTCTTCGTGCTGTGCGAGGGACAACCGGAGAAATCTGTCGGACAGTGACGAAGATGTGGGCGACTGGGGTGCATGTTGGAATCGATCCTTTGTCGAATACAAAGGAGTCCCCGGATATCAATGAGGTGACTCAGCTTAGAGAAACCTGGCTGAAAGAATTGGATCGCTTGATGGGATGGCTTGATTGGCATGTGTGGGTCAAGTGCAACCCTGCATGTGGTCCAGAGGTACGTACCATAGCATCTGGCCCGCTTTATATGAATGTTGACGAACGGTGGTCAGGAAATATGTTACTTACCAACATGGCCTGTCGGTTTCCCTTGGTCGGCAAAGTTCCCGAACCCTTTCCCGGTCGAAGAGTATACACAGGACGTGGAGAAGCTGTCTAGTTTCGGGTTGCGGTCATTGGCTATGAAAAGGCTGGCGGATGAGATGTCTGGTGCTGTGAAGCTCGAACCGGGCGAATGGATCCGCCCGCAACCCAAGTGCATCCGACAGGTTCACCCGTACACATTTTGATGGTCAACTTTACATAGATATCTACCATGGTGCTTTGGTTGCCGGAGTCGTTGCATGCGCACGGCTACGATAGTTATCGCTTTCGACTACTATGTATGCTTCCTGTAGACAAAGTAATAGAAGTATAGCCTTTGAGCAGAGACGTTAAACACAAGGTAGATCGTGGTTGCCTTTCTCAGTTCGCCTTCTAACAGGTTCTCTCTGGCTGAGTCGCCCGTCGTTGTCCGGCGGCTCGCGGCCACTCCAGGTCAGCGGGGCCCGAGGTCAAAGATAGCTTCTAGAGTGGCTCAGTCGCGTCACGATCGCATCTCGTTTGACCGGCAGAGAACAACGATCAAACAGCTGTAAATTCGGACTGCTTCAGACTAGCCCAGACCACTGCCCACAGCGTGGATTCCATCACACGTCAGGTTCAGTCTCGCGTGCGGGGGAGAAAGTATCGGGGAGGGGGGCCCCGCGAGCGGCGACAACACGTATGTAGTAGTACCAGTAGTCTCGAGCCGTTCTGGGAAGGCGCTTAGGTGTCGGAATTTGTTATAGGAAACATCTGCATCCCGTGTTCACCCGAATTTCCTATAACGGCTCGAGACTATAGTACCAGTAGACTAGGCCTCTGAGTCCCTTTTCGTCAATTTTCGTTCCGCGATTCGTCGCCTCCTCATAATAACTGCAACTTATCCGCGAGCTCATAAGATAACGGAAGTACTCTTTCAAGCTGTACTTCGCCACTACCCGAAAGTTATCACTCCCTATACGGACTTTGTGACGACTCTGAAACACGGTCCACAGTGCCCAAAGCATATTCAACAGATCTAAGCTACAAAAGTCGATTCTACAAGCAGATCCTGATCACATAGTATGCAGCACACTAAAAAAAAACTAAGAAAAACAAAACAAAGAGAGAAAACGAGCGAAAATAACGGAGGAGAGTATTCAAATTGCGTCCCCGGAATGGCCCGGCCGGCGACGCAACCGGAAAATAAAATAAAATCGGTTCGTAAAACGAAACTCGAAACACGTACATGTCACGCAAAATTCGACCAAGAGATGACCGCATCACGCTGGGCATTGCGGCCAAGATAGAGCGCATTGATGCTCACGTTGCGAAAAGGCCGCGTGGGGACGCCGATTTTGGGTTCGGCGAACACCCAAGCGGGTACGAGACCGACGTCCATGCCATCGCCTCTGCTTATCCTTTGCGGGGAAAAATGACGGGAAACGCGTGGTGTGTCTCGACTGACGAGACACCAGCCATCGTTGAAGGATTTCAAGACCGTCAGGGATTCGCCGTATTTGACGAGCACCAGCTCGTCGGGGAGGGAAGGCTCAAAGAGTTGGCGTACAGGCCTTGCCTGCAATGGGGACATGAGATCGGAAAAGGTAGGAGATCCAGGGGAAGAGGAGCTCGGAGCGTAGGTAGAGAACCCAGAGGAGGCTCTGCTATGCCGAGGGTGCGCGGGATTAAGACTTGATAGGGCACGGTTCGGAGTGGACCGGGCGTTCTGTACCGGGCGTTGGAGGGATAGCATAGGGGAAGGAGGGAAGAGTCCAAGCTTGGATGAAACGAGGGTCTTGTCGGACAAACTAAGAGATGTTGGTTGCCGAGTGATGCATTTTTCTGGCATGATGATCGAGGCTGTAAGCCTCTGTCTGCTAAAGAGAGGTGGTATCCTTGAGAAACAGATTAGCACATAAGACAGCTTTCATGAAGTTGGACGCTTTACCTCGACGAACGGTTGGTTCCTGCCAACATGGGGCGCCCTACACCCTTCATACCAAGCAACCCATCAGCACGATTTTTGTCTCTCCTGGATCGTCGATATTGAAGGTAAAGTAGGCATAACAGTACAGAGATGGCGACAGTTCCAGCAATTAAACCTCCAATGAAGTAGCCCTGGAGAGTTGGTGGCTTTGGCGCGGGGGGCGGCACGGGGAATTGCGACGCCATAGAATTTGAACAGTGGTGGAAAGATGAAGGAGCGTAGTTGTGCTGGAGGGAGTGGAGAGTTGTATCTGATAAAGGATAGGTTACAGTGGAGTGTGTTCGAGCATGGGTCTGGAGTTGATGGCAGGGTGCACGCAGCGGGTCTTATAGCGGTAGTAGACCTAAGACAAGAAACAGGAAAATTAAATTAACGTAACAGGGGCGACCTCCTGATCTTGATAGACCCGGTTACCAAGAGCATTCCGTTGCCAACGTAAGAAAAGACAACACATCATACTGCGTCAATATGAAGATCACCGGCCAGATTCCATTCTACTTACATCGGAAAATAAAAAGAGCCAAATATAATCCTTTTGCTAAAGATCTGCTTCGTTTGGTGTGCCAATCGATATGGCCACCTCGTCGCGAATACTCTCCATCATAGACCGCATGTCATACACAGGTTTCCATCCAATCGACCTAGAACGCTCTCCTCTGGCCCGTGCGTTGGCACCCATCATACGAAACTGATACCCGCCGGTTCAGTCTAGAATGGATGTCAAGTGTCTGATGACTTACGAAAGCGCTGTTCTCCATCTCTGCCTCGGTGAAAGCCGTTGGAGGACTTCCACCGCATCCTATAGCGCTGAGTTCTTTAGAGACCGCCCGGAAGATCTCCCCCGTCTCACACTCCCCATTTTCCGCAAAGTATATGCCGATACGGCCCACATAGAGACGGTATGAGTTAATGGCAGCATCAAAGATGTGCATGTATAAGCACGTAAGATCTTTGATGTGTACGTGTGACCATACGTTCGCCCCCCTGCCAATCACGCCTCCCTGGCGCCGATGGATACCCGCATTTATGGTGGCCGGAATTTGCTGTGAGCGCTTGTTCTGAATTCCAAGACTGACGAGACGAGTCTGGGCGATTCCATAGACCAAACTAGGAAGAATAATACAGGTTTTGACGTGTCCTGAACAATAATCAGTATGCCGGCTGGCGTATGGCAACAACGATCAGAAGAATCTACCTTCTTCGCCAGCGTCCGTTATAGTAATATCGACTTCTCTGTGAGGCTGAGTGCGCGGCAAGGACTCCAGCTGATGAACATTAAAGTCGGAATATATATCCTCTGTGATGTAGTTGCCTCGAGCATCGTCGATGAGGACGCCTGGAATAATTATACTCTGAAACAGAGTGTGAAAGACACAAGGTGTGTAGCGTACCTATGCCTGACTGCGCACAAAATGATTAGTTCATGAAACAGGGGGAAAGGGAAACGAGTAGCTACAGTATGAATCAAGATAGGTATGGACCCGGTGTCACGATAACGTTGCTTCAATCCGCAGAGGATAGATTTTGCAGCATTTAGGTTGTCACAGTCCGCCTACGAGCGTTGAATTGGTGAATGAATCGACACATGCGATAGTGCATACACATGCGATGACGACATCAGCTTGGGATGCGAGGTTCTTGACCAGAGTGGAGTCGTCGTGAGAGCCTATTACTGGAGTGACCCCACGGACTGCCTTGAAGCGAGAAGCTTTCACTTCAGAACGGACGAGGATAGTGATATTGAACTCGTCCACTCTCGGATGGAGGAGGAGGGCCGAAAGGACCGATCCGCCAATGTAACCTACGAAAGGATTTTTCATCTCTGCAGTGGTACTTGGGGTGACATTGACATACCTGTCGAACCTGTTAGGAGTATGTTGATAGGGCCCATCCCTGAGCTAATGCGGCGGACGATAAGCGTTGTGGCGTCTACTCAACAAGGTCAACATATCATTTTGAACGATGACGGAGAATATGTTGAACTGACTTTCCTGTCGAGGAAATTATGTACAGAAAACCGAGAAACTCATGACATCGTTTTATTTTTATTTTCACCTCGGAGTAACTCGGGCTGTGATATTCCATGCGGGGAACCACGGGAATGTCTCACGTGTGTCAAACTGTAGAGCCAATACTGGTGGAAGAGAGACGCATATTGTCACCATATAATTACCGTGCGATTCAATAAGGCAGGGAAAAAGTCAAACGAGGTACAATGAACTTTGACAGCGATGTGACATTTGCTATTTGTCAGTGTTAGGATCTGAAGGCTTTGCTAAACTGGACTAAACAATACCTCGCGCAGCTCTGACTTCCAGAGATATCCGATAGCGTAACATAACCATGTCGCTTCTCGCGCCCATCATCTGCGATAATGGCACTGGATACTCAAAGATAGGGTATTATTCTATCTCATAAATCTCGTTGACGGTACTGAGTTATCTTCCCAGGTTTGCTGGCAACTCCGATCCCTCATTGTCAGCCTCGCGTTTTGATTACTGCGGTTTGACCCAATTGACGCAAGCTTAGCGTCTTTCCAACAGCGATAGCCACGCGCGGACCTGCGTCACAGCCAACGCGTGGAGGGCCTCCCATCCCAGCAAAACCCGGCAATCTTGCGTCGAAAAGAGGCGTTGAAGACCTCGATTTCTTCATCGGAGACGAAGCGCTGGCTAACGCAAAGACACCTGGTTATGGCGTGCACTACCCGATTCGCCATGGTATGATTGATAATTGGGATCATATGGAACGATACTGGGAGCAGACGATATTCAAGTACCTGCGCGCTGAGCCTGAGGATCATTACTTCCTCCTGGTCAGTGGTTCACGATCAAAGGCAGAAGTGACGCTGATTTAGGGCCATCAGACCGAGCCACCTCTCAATCCTCCAGAGAACAGAGAACAGACTGCCGAGATCTTCTTCGAGTCGTTCAACATCAAAGGCCTCTACATTGCTGTACAGGCAGTTTTAGCGCTCGCCGCGTCCTGGTCATCCAACAGAGTCACAGACAGAACGTTGACGGGCACGGTCATTGACTCTGGTGACGGTGTGACTCACGTGATTCCTTGCGCTGAGGGTTATGTGATTGGAAGCGCAATCAAACACATCCCTATCGCCGGCCGCGATATCACGCAATTCGTGCTTAACCTTTTGCGAGAGCGCGGTGAAACGATCACAGTGCCGCCCGAAGACCAGATGAGAATTGCGTCTAAAGTGAAGGAAGATTATAGTTATGTCTGCCAAGACATCGTCAAGGAGTTCAGGAAGTATGATGTTGAGCCCTATAAATACTTTGAGAGGTACGAAGGCGAACACAGTGCCACCGGAAAGGCCAGTTTCCAGTTAACGATCCCGCTGTCTCGGCTGATCGCGATGTGTTTTTACAGAAATACACCATTGACGTCGGATATGAACGTTTCCTTGCTCCGGAAATTTTCTTCAATCCGGAGATCTATTCGTCTGATTTCTTGACCCCACTTCCCGAGATCGTGGACGATGTGATCAAGGCATCACCCATCGATGTCCGCCGAGGCTTGTACAAGGTAAGTGTGGCCCACGTGTTCAGATCGGCTCCTAATCTGCGGATAGAATATTGTACTATCGGGTGGTTCCACGATGTTCCAGCACTTTGGACAGCGACTCAAACGGGATCTAAAACAATTGGTTGATCGCCGGCTTGAGGCTAGCGTAATTTCTAGCGGAAGTACCCAAAGGGTTAGATTTATTTATTTATTTGGTGGTGTGAGGGTGGTACTCTGACTCTTCTGAATTCCAGTCTTCCGGAGTCGAAGTCGAAGTCATTTCGCACAAGCGTCAACGGTGAATATTGTGATGACCGACTTTCCACCAAACTAACATATCCTCCCCTGTCGCTTAGCTACGCTGTGTGGTTCGGAGGTTCGCTGCTGGCATCTTTGGTAAGATTCCGATCCATTGTGGGCTTGACTAATATGATTACACAGCCCGAGTTCTACACGTCATGCCACACGAAAGCCCAGTATGACGAGATCGGGCCCAGCATTTGTCGGCGATACCAGATCTTTGGCAGTGCAACGTAAGTGTAAAGACGCAGGGATGATCGTACGGAAAGCGTGGTGTACCCTCTACGGTACTGTAGTCATGTTGGACCGTCAAGATGTGAATGTGGAATATGTAAAAGCGATTGCGAGACGAATTCCGTCATCATCACCAGGGGTTGATGAGATCGATGAAGGCCCGCATAACCACCCCATATCGGTATTTGAGATAAAGGCCGAAAAGAACAGCAGAGCACGTGGTGTGGGTGCCAGCATCATCGCAAAATATTCACATGCTGGTGACCGCACGTTATACATATCATGCGGGTGCGACCGTTAGGCCCGAAGGCGGCGACCCATCCCAGGCTTATAAAAAAAACACCAGTATGGGTTTTTCTAGAGATTTTGTACGTAGAAGGGGAAAGTAAAGCGGCGGCTGTGACCCGGAGGACTGTTGGAGCGTGTTTCTCGGCAGAGTGCGAAGTGTCGCCATGACGTAAATATACTGCCTTGACTTGTCTGATACACGGAAGTAGTTCGGTTTACGATGGCTACTTCAACTTGGCCGTACCACGGTGCTTGATGACTGGTCGATCAGAAGACACGGTAGTCGGAGAAACTTGGGAATTTGGAAATCGGACTAACATAAGACATGGGCAATGGGCATCCAGTCAATAAGATCCCACAAGGCAAGCGGACACCGCCTACGAACGGAGACTCGGTAGGTTTGCATCGAGAAGAGAGGTCACTGCACTGGAATGCGTCGGTGAATTTTTGACGGCCACATGTCAGTGCCTCGTCCGAGCGAGCCTTGACGACTTGAGAGCAAGAAAATCCAGCGCAAGTTTGGCGGATAGTTGCAGCCGGACCAAGTTGGATAAAAGGACACAATTAGTGTTAGTACCCGCGGCAGACAGAGTTGTCTCCCATCTGCCATGTCCACGCAGGCTCAACACCAGCACATCTGGGACAATTCCCAGTTCACGCTCAGACAGCCCCTGCAGCTCGAGGAACACGACTGCACCATCGAGCACGCCCCCAGCGCCAAACGTGCCCCGCAGCAACTCCACCCCACATACACCTCGTACCCCTCCGCGTTCGTCACCCACGCCAACACCCAGCTCGCATTGGACACATCTCACGTCTCCCCAGTCTACAGCCAGCCGAGCCTCGAGTCTAATCACTCCAGCTACCAGTTCGGGCATAGCTCTCCAGAGGGCTCATCCTATATCCCCGCAGGCCCCATGCAGTTTTCGACCCCCCTTCCGCTTCCGTCTCGACAATCCGAGATACAAGCCCAATACTTTAACACGCCATACATACGCGCCCAACAGGATGCGCTTCCGGGCGCAAAGAGACCAAAGCCAAACGACGATGGCGACGACATCCCAGGCGAGCCACCCGACTCTCATGAGCACGAGGCTGCCAAGTCAAAACCGTCAGTGAACCCAGCTTAGATCCACTCCATCACCTCATGCCATTTCGAACTCAGTGCTGGCGCATGCGCTCGGTGCAAGAGCTTAAAGGTAGCTTGCACTGCATGATGATACCGCCATCTCACCCATGCGCAACAGGTCCGCTGTGAATTCTTGAACGACAGCGACACGTGCAAGCGCTGTACAAGTGCGGGTCAAGAATGTGTCATTCCCGGCCGCAAGCCCCGTCGTGCTCCCCCGTATGAAACACCGTTGCTTCTCGTCTGCGCCACTGATTTGTTTGTCCTAGAAAACGAGAGCATTTGCTCAACCAAATCCGCGAACAGGCCAAACAAATACAGGAATTAATGGCAAAAATCGAGGCACTGAACCGTCCTTCTGCGAGCCATCCCACGCGCCCAGAATCAACTGTCCATTCGTCTATGGAGTCAAATTCGGAGTCGGTCGTCCCAAGTGCAGAAATGCAAGATTGGATCTCCAGGGCACGCGTGTCTATCCAGGAGTTTGGTGGTTTGATCCCTGCAGATGATCCAACAGATGTGGACGACCCCTATATCAGCGACGAGGACGCCGCGGCGGAAGACTACTCAGACGACGAGTCTGGTTATGCTACTGCTGAGGACGACGCCGTTAGGGACGTGGGTTCTCCGGGGAGTTCCGTATCAAAGAGGCAAACAGCCCATACGACGTCGCTCAAGATGCTCCCAGGAGAAGACGCACCCTATGGTTTAATGGCTGTTCTTTCTATTAGGAAACAGGCAAGAGAGAAGAGCGTCGAACCCGAGTCTTCAGGGGCTGTCGGTGTTGCAAGCGCGGACTTTTTTAGGCCCAGTACGCGCTGGTCGGATGTCACTCCTTCGTTTTCTGACTCAATTCCAGGTCCGGGACCTGATCCAAGGCGCTTGAATCCATCCAATACCGGAGTCCGGTTGCCCCATATCTTGGCTCGCGGTGTTGTTTCAGTCAAGGAAGCGGACAACTTATTTCACATGTAAGCCCACTTTGCCAAAGGCGGCGCTTGTATTGACACAGCCATAGTTACTTCGCGAAGATGAATATATCGGCCAATCTGCTAGACCCCGCCCTCCACACTCCTCAGTATGTGGCTATGCGGAGCCCGTTCTTGTTCACGATCAGTACGAAATCATCATCATGTTGTCTTATAAAGCTGACGATGATCAAGTATGTGGTATCACTTCCAGATTCTATGAGCCCAGACCGCACCTTTACCAGCAACTGATGCAATATGGCCAGCTTGCTGCAGGTACTGCACTCATATCTGGGACTAAGAACGAAGAAATGTCTGCAGCCTATCTTCTCATGCAACTTTACCCCGTTCCAGCAAAGCGATGGGATGAAGAAAGAAGCTGGATCTATCTTGGCGTTGCCATACGGTACTGTTTTTTTTTAGCTTATCGTCGTCGTTCCTGTTCCCCTAATTAAAAGCTAGGGTCGCGCAAGACATCAACTTGAATCGTCCGGTGACAATGAAGCCCCTTAATGAACAGAATGCCCGTATCCTCTTGAGCCGGCAACGGATCTGGATGAACTGCTTCAACTTGGATCGTTCGACTGGGACCCAGTACGGCAAGCGCTCTATCATTCCGGAGAATGACTACTTTGCTCTGCATTCCGAAGATTGGTGGAAATCGTCGCCCTACAACATAAAAGGCTTTGATATCCATCTTTGCGGGTATAACGCGGATTTGCGAATGGTTTCTGGATTCCTGTCAAAGATATATAGTAATCCTAGTCACCCGATTGGGCTGGATAAGGTGAGGTGCCTTGTCTGGCCGTTTTTTGGGGGGTCTTGTTCCTGAACATGTGGCTAGTCCTTGAATATCGCACAGGTTGCAAGTGATGCCGATGATGCGCTGAGGCAACTCGGTGAGCACTGGTTCAAGCGTTTGGAAGAGTTCGAGGAAGAGAGAACGGAACAATGGCAATTTCGCACGGAACTGCTACGAATGGCCTATGCGTATGGGCGGCTAGTCGCGCTGTCGGCTGGTTTGAAACATGCGAAAGAAGGCCAACTGGACGAGAATACTTTTATAATGCGGGTAGGTTATATATTCGCGACCTTTTTCTTGGCTAATAGTTCTTTATCAGTGCTTGGAAGCTGCATCTGAGATTGTGAATAGATTCGTTCGTAGACTTTTCCCCACAGCAGAGAGGAGTGGGTGTCCATATATGCTCCATTTAATATGAACGCTCAGATGTTGTTTTTCCAGAGACCCTCCTTCGACATGCACCGGATGCTCAGTTCGTATTTGTCACGTTTGCTGGTGCTTTCCTCGTCAAGGTGAAAAATGATTCCACTGTTAAAAAAACAATCTCATACGTTTCTACAGCTCCTGCAACCCAAGTACTCGCAATATTTCACGTACGAACGACGACAAGAGATCCGCACGCTCGTTCAGGAAGCTGTTGACCTGCTTGGGGCACCAGAGGTCTATGTCGACGACAAACACGGGCCAAAGGTGTTCTCCCGTTTCCTCGCCGGTCTACTTGCTACTCAAAGCGTCAACCCTGACACGCTCTCTCCCAACTCGGCCAAAAATGCTCGTTTGCGGCGCTCGAGCTCACGATCAAAAGGCAAGGGCAAAGAGCAGAGCGGGTTTCTGTCTTCGCCATCACACTCTTATGTCAGTCCCGAACACCCATCGCCATCGTCGGGCTTCTCCGACACGTCCTCGCCCGCACAGCAATTCGTGCCCTTTAACGGCAATTCACGCGGACACTCGCCGCCAACGACTGATTTTGGCCTGGGGCTCCATGGAAATGACTTTTTCCAGACTGGGGCGATGCCGGTGGATCAGGAATTGTTGGATTCGATGCAGTTCTTGTCGGATCCTCTCTGGCAAGAAACGACTGTTCCAGGCGAGCCTTTCCGGCCCTTTTTCGTTGCGTCGCGAGCTCACGCGAGTCTAACGTAGGCTTCAATTGGGTGAGCCAGCTCAACATTGGAAGTAGCTCAGCGTTGCATACTAGCGACTATGCGCTGTACGAGCCGCAGCAGTATGCTGCGTCGTTTTAAAATGTGTTTTCTTTCACTCGTCATCTACCATCCATGTATACGACGCACGCCTCTCTGCTTTTATTGTCGAAACTGTATGTGCACCACGTTGTTGTCTTTTTCCTTGACCTTCGTCCTTGATCTGTGCGATTATTTTGGATGTTGGCGTGGGGGTTATGTTGATATTTATGTACATCTGATACGTGTAGTTTTAATCTTTTCCATCGTTAGAAATATGTTGTAACAAACGCGGCTATTATTTACGATGCCGACGCTGTGTGCTTCACTGGCTCGTAGTTCCAGATATATGCATGACGTACACACATTATTCTTGAAGGTTGCATTCGTCAAGAACTTTCCGAGGTGTGTCATCTATGATGCTAATAGCAGAACCCAACAATCCAAGTAAAACAAACGTTCATTGTCACCATCGACACTCTAATCCTTCTATGACGATCGACATCCACGCAGCGTTCAGAAATCATACGGCTCGACGCGCCGCACGCATCTCGGATGCGGCCGAACCCAGTCGTCCGGGTCCGGCTGGAGGACGTTCTCCATCTCCTCGGCGAGCGTCTCCATCGCCACGCTCCGCACGTCGACCGCGGTCAATCTATCCGGTCCAGGATACGGCAGCGGCTTCTCCGGGCCTGGCGGCGGAGGTGGGAAATTGCGGCCTGGGCCTCTACCTCCCCCGTGTCGAGGGAAACCAGCCGGCCACGTCGGCAGATAACACATTTCCTATCGAGCCCCGTTCCGTCAAGTCGTTCCATAGACGCGAGCTTGGACGAGGGGGAAAAAGTACGCACCTCTGGACCGCATCCAGGATCGCACTTGACCCACACGTTCCAATCGAGCCATCCCATCAAGTCGTCCAGTTCTTCGGCCCAGGTCTCCCGAAGCCAAGCAACCTCGCTCGTGTCGGGGTCCCTCGTGTTCAGCAAGGGATCGATCCCTGCGTACACGCCTGCGACCCACATCCTTGTCACGACCCTACAAATCTCTTGCGTGGTCGCTCGGACTGCCTGAAGAAGCAGCTTCTCCGAGTTCGTCATCGACTCGAACTGGGACTCCATCGCATGCGTGTGCGTAGTTGCACATAGCTTGTATATCGGGACCGCCCATTCCAGCGCGGTCTCGTCGGAATCGGAGGGTGTGGCGGAGAAAAGCAGGTAAGGCGTCAGCATGATCTGAAGCTGCGTCTGAGCCTTCTTTGCAAAATCGAGGACATCTTGCGAGTCGGTCGCCGAGAAGTTGATCAGGTAGCGCGTTAGCTCGAGCCGTTCGGCGTATCGATCGACGACGACCTGGACGAGCGTCTTCCAGTCGATTCCGCTCGAAGTGCCATCGGGTCTGATTAGATTTTCCTCTAGTGTTGACCTCAAGATAGCTATGTCTTCGCTGGATGCGTTTCCCGCTCGGTGATCCCATCTCTCTTGGCCAAATCGAATGGGAGTGAGCGACGGCACAAGCTGGGTGTCATAAAAGGAGACCAGCCCGGATAGATCCAACTGGATGCGCGTTTCACCAGGGAAGCGATTGTGCCAAGAACCAGCGTTCATGACTTCAAACGACTGGGCTGCTTTGAAGTAGAAGCCATGTCAGAATTTCTTGAGAAAAACATCCGGTAGACAGGGATTCACATTGTTTAAACGATCGGCTCGCTAGATTTGCAAAGGAAACCACGTTGACACCAGAGGTAAAGTCACAAAGCATGACTTCACTGAAAAAAGTCCGGTGAAGTTTCAGCGTGATCAAAATGATGATTGCTTACAAGTCCATTTCCATCCTGTATAAAGTATTAAGCGTAGCAAGATGGTCGAGGGTAGAGTTTTTTTATACCTCACGAAGCCGTCCACATCAAATTGTTGCCCCCAGGCGCAAAGTTCCGCAATTCGCCTTCTTTCGTCACTGAACACATCGCTTCCAACTTTACCCCACGCAATGAGATCTTGTGTATCCAATGGACCATATGGAAGTTTTGCGGCGCTACTTCCGTCAAAGTAGACGACTTTCAGAGGTCGCGTAGTCATCAAGGTAAGGTGCCAACATCCTTTTTGGGACCGATCGATAAAACTCCTGCAAAAGAGATATGAATGTTCGGGATCAGTGGCGATCCAATCAGGGACTTTGGGCAATTCGTTGCGACTCGTTCCATGGTATAGCAGCGTCCCTTTCGGGATCCTTCCTGGCACAATGTTGTGACCTAGAGAACGTTCAGGGAGCGAGAGAGCGCCAGTACGGGAATGGCGAACCGTTTCTCATACGGGTGTTGGGCCAATGTTGGAGCAGCGAGTGCACCGTTTCGAACACGAGATGCTCAGTAGCATTTGGGCTTGGACGTGCGTTCAAGTTCCACTCGGCGAGTTCCTCGCTGTCAGCGAGAATAGAATGTGTCGGTGGCCGACGTTGGCCGGAACCCAACGGGACCTGGGCGGCAAGGGCTGGAAGAAGAGCCGCAAGTAAGCTGAAAATCGTGGTCTGCAACATTGTTGGACACTACGGAAGTAGTTTGGGGCAACCTAGCGGCGTCCATGCCTGAACCTGCTGCGGGTTGATAAGACAATTCCTGTCCGGTGATCGAGTGGGCCTGCAGTGTCCGGCCCGTTCGTGGCTCACGTAAGCATGTAAGCATGTCCGAAAATGTGTTTCACGGATCAATCGTTCTTTACGTTCAAACTTCTATCCCACTAATGAGATTCTGGTGTGGACCTTTTTATATTCACGAGGACGTTCTGCTGAGTTTAGGAGGTGGAGGCTGATCGAATAAAAGTGTGCTGAACAGATTTTGTAACAAATTTTCGCTTTCTGGCGCGTTCGTATTGCCGACCTTATCAAACGCAAAGATCACGAAACTCGGTACGTTTCGAACTTCGTGGTGCCAGCACGCAGCCTAACAAGGGCATCCAGTTTGAATGTTGCTCCGTGAAAAGTACATGTATTCCTCAAAGCATCATTACTCTGTGACTTATTCTCAAGCAATTTCAGTATATGGGCCGAACTCAACTCACGTTTTTAGATCAAGCTGCCTTGATGCGAATCGACACAAATTGACGGAGCTCTTGAAACACGATGATATGATCTTTGAGGAGGTACCCGAGTGTACCGAGGAACACGAAAGTAATTTGGTCAGCGCATCTACCGAAACCTTGTGTGCAGCGGGAACTTGGCGAGTTCGAGAAAGTTTTGTGTAACCTTAAAGTTTCAGGTGTCTTCTCTAGACCTCTTGTCCAATTAAATGACTCGTCCCCACCTTGCCGCCCTAGTCGAATAATGTGATAGATACTTAACCTACTTCGTACCATTGAGCCAT
Source organism: Austroboletus niveus (assembly GCA_038090255.1). NCBI lineage: Eukaryota > Fungi > Basidiomycota > Agaricomycetes > Boletales > Boletaceae > Austroboletus > Austroboletus niveus. The sequence continues at coordinate 51,692 of JBBPMJ010000145.1, forward strand.
ACTCGGTTGTCGAGATTGACGCTCTTAGTCATGTGGCTCGCGCACCTCGTGTCTCCCTTTGCCATTCAACCATGTCTTTTCAACAGGCGCCGAGTGGACCACCATTCATCCATACTCCTGAATCACTGCTTTATGCTGTTGCTCACGTCTTCGTTCCTCTGAACCCTTTCAAGGGGACCGACCCTTCCGTAAAGGATGATATTTCGCTAGCTCGTGCAGTGTGTAGCACCGCCCGTGCTTATGGCTCACGCATCGATGAAACCTGTGAGCCTCAGTGGCATTGCATCACAAGGACGTTGGATAATTTGCAAGCATCCGTTCAATCTGAGGGCATTGACAGAGATTGCGTTATTTCCCAACTGCATGAGATGCAGACAGGAGGTATGCTCACACCTGTTGCGTATAATCAATTAATCATGCTAACAAACCGTAGACCTTCTCGCATTTTTCGTTAGATTTTCTATCATCCAATCTCCCGACAACCACAAAAGCATTCGATCTCCGAACTTTGGCATCCTCCTCACAAAACGGGAAACCTGCATGATGTTTCAGACACTCGACCTGTCGGCGTACAGTGAGCCTCCATGCTCGCTTCCTGAATTCGCAGTGGAAGTACCAAACCATGTTTTCCACGATGCGGACTTCCAGCTCAATTTCGCCGACTTCCTTTCCCACCGTGGCGGCTTTGACTCGGATCGTTCTGCGCAATTTCTCTTTTCACTCCAAAATGACATTTTGCGAAGCGTTGGTCACACGGTCTACGTCCCTCCCATCACCAAACAATTCCGCAGCCGTGATAGGACTTTTGCTTTGTCTTATTGGCATCGTTCGCCTCTTTGGCTTTTCATCAGGGTTGTGATCCAGATGTCCGTGGGCCGTTGTCCCCTTGGGCGCGGATTATACAAGGCATTCCTGTTGTTCTTCATGTGCACCCTCGCAAGCGACGCAAACATTTCCACCCTGTACATGGATCTACTTCATCCCATAACTTGTAAAATTCAGTGTCGCTTGCGCAAGCTGGGGTCATCCATCCCAGGCTGGCTCTCCCAGATGACGCTATCCACATTGGAGCAGCTGAGCGCACGCTCCTCCTCCTTTCGTAATCTCTCGCAGGACGAACTCGAGAGGGATACTCGACTTTCCCTCACGTGTAGTCATGATTATATCCAAAATGCCCTTGCAAATCATAATCATGAACCTTCCCCCACACCCTTTGTCCCCAGAAATCTCTGGCGTGGTTCTATTCATGATTTCTTGAACTCAAATAAGATATTTTCCGAAGCAGCAGCTGCAGGACGGTCGGTTAAACTTGTTTCATACGACGTGGAGAAGGCAGTCGAGGAGGATATCGATGACTGGATCGCCAATGTGATAAATGTAGATGAGGCATGCAGTCAACTCGAAATTTTGATGGGCGAGTATTTGCGCTCCAGGTATTTTGATGCCGAAGATGACGCCACTGATTACTCCATCATGCTATTGACGGGGATCGAGCTTTTTGTCGCACTTGACAAGCTCATTGTGAAGAAAATTCCAATACTTGCCAACTATTCCCCCGAGGTCCCAGCTGCTGCGTTAGAAAGCTTGGTCGCGCACAATCAAACAAGTTTCCACCGCATATCTCGTGCATACCAGTACCTCTTAGCGCGTCAATCCCAATCACGACTGGGATGGTCGGTATTATTCGATGAAGACAGTCTCTCTGTCTGCTATTATGACCAGTCTTCTCATCTTCAGCGACTGAAGGCTCAGATTGAGCAAGACGCCCGACTACCGCTACCTTCCTTGCCATTATACGCTAAAGTCATCGTTTTCGAGCTCCAATGCCCTCTGTGCATTCGCATCTGGCGATCTGCAGCTGCGCGAATGTGGTATTATTTCTCTTCCCGTGGTAGATTTTCCAGAGTGGAGAAGCCCGAAAAAAATCCGCTTTTCCGTGCTTCCATTCTTCAGCAATACTATGCCGACGGCGGTCACTACGAATATCCACCATACATCCAGTTGACCTATTCGGGGGGCTCACAAAATAGTTCGACGTTGCGCTATACAATCACTCATGGCAACATATTTTTTATGTGGGAGGAAAATAAGGATCCCGAACGTTGGATCGATTGGTGGCGTTTCTTGAAGGGCTTCAACCCGGCGTGGCAAAAAAATGATACCTCACGTACTCCCAATGGCGTCTTGGCTAATCAGATAGAATGCCCGGCTAGCTTCTCTCTGGACGAATACCTTGCGTATGGAGAATTGCGTAGTGGCGGATCGCTCCAGTGGTTCAATATTTTACACGGAATACGCAGGAAAAGCCTGAATCTTCGACGGATGGATGTTCAAAACCTCCTTTTTTGTGCTCTTTTTCAGGTTGGGCCTATGGATCCGGACAAAGCGACATGGCTCTGGCATGAAGAACTTCAAGACTCGTCATTCTGCATAGTATTTCTTCATGAGCTCGAGAATTTGTTTGCGGACATTGGAGCTCAAGTCATAGACAGGACAATGATGCATACCATCTCATTGTTGCTTACCCGAGTCCTTGCTTCAAGTCCCTGTGATCAGATCTTGCATCAAGCTATCACACTCCTTCGAAAAGTACGTCGAAAGATGCTTGACTGGGTACGGGAGCTATCATACAACTTGGGAAAGGAGCCTATGAACGAGGAACGTATCAATCTCCTGTGGGGTATGTCTGAGGCTTGTCTAGGCACATTTGATGTCGACGGTGCTACTCTCGCGAAGAGTTTCCAGTCTGAAGAAGACATCAGTGCTGCGCTTTTTTGCACACTCTTAACAGACGGTTTGGGAAGCCCCTGTACGTTCTAACCTCAAACATGGTACACTTGGCTCTCAACTGATGCGAATATTTCAGATGGTTCATACAGTCATCGTCACCGCCTTTCTTTCGCATTTAAGACTGTCTTGAGCAATGCAGCTCTTTCAGAACCAACCTATCGTGGCATTGACCTTGCGGTCAGTATGTTTTTCCCCAGCCACAAACCAGATGCGGCAAGATGGAAGACGTTAGACCATCCAAACGATCATTGGCTCACTTGCCGAGCTTCATGCCAAGAGACCATAGAGAAGCCATCAAAAACTGTGCATCTCAACCTACTTGATGGGGAACTTCGGCTAGATGGACAACCGATAGGCAGGTTATTTCAGAGAATAAGGGATGTTTCGGAATTTAAAGGAATATCTCTCGACGTGCGTAGATCCATGGTTATTATTATCTGGAATGTCTCTGACTCTCACTTAAATGTAGGTAGGCTTATTCGTGCTTCCAGATCTCTCCAATCAAGGCATGATGCCCAAACAAAAGGTACGAATAAGAATCACTTGTCACACCAATATAATAACTTTGAGATTGAACATATAGATGCACTTTTTTTTACGAGACAATAGCCAGTTGGCGGTTCAATTAATCTGTAACGATTCGAAGGATATTTTCGAGTGGGTTCCCTCCCATATACTCTTACACGACCTTCCGCCGCCGCTTCTGGGCAGACACATTCATTGGCTGAGTCTATCGAGAGGGATAATCGAGATACGTCCTCTCGAACAACTATTGAATCCATCTCCCGAGGACTGGAGGATTGACTATATATCAGGCCAATATCGCGCATATAAGGGCAGCGAGTCGCTTGTGGACATCCGGAGCCTGACATGGGCAGTGTTGTCGCGCTGCTTCAAGAGCCTTAACGTTTTCTGGGAATCCATCCCCCCACAAAACAATAGGAGCCTAGTAAGCCAGGCGAACAATCTGGTAATGACCACATTTCCCATCGAAACACAATCTACGTCGATCCTGCGATTGACTGTCACGCTACCCTACCACGGATTGTCCTTTTTTATCAACGAACAAGGGGAACTCGAGTCCCGTGACTTCAAAAACATGGTTATTGAAAGTAATCCGCAAGTCGACACGTTGTCCGATATAGAGCACCTGTTTGTTTTACAGCAGAAAGCCTACATTTTGGAGGGGCTTATCGCCAGACGCATTCTTGTGCCCAATGCCATCCCCACAACTCTCAGTGATTCAGATGGTTTGGTTCGATTCATCAGATACGACGAAGCTCAAGAATCAACATATCGGGTCTACGATGTGGACACTGAACTACGGTGTTTGATAGGAAATGGTAGCCTGGGAAGCATGAGGCAACTAGCATATATGCATGCAGCAACCAGTCGGGATAGCCCGGATCCATTCACGGGAAAGACAGGTCTTCAATCGGCAGTTTCTCTCCTACGTTCTGGCGGGTGTCAGTCGATTGCGAAATTCAAATCTCTTCACGAGGATAGGAAGGATCTCATGTGGGTTTCCACACATCCTGAAGTTGACACGGTGTACAGAGAAATCCAAGAAAGATATTACTGGAAACGCAAGACCCAGACATCTCGTGTTGATGAATCCACTGCCACACTGGGACAAACAAATGTCACGCCTCGGGTGCCGCCACCATTATTCCTACCTGGAACATCCTCTTCTCAGAAGAAAGCTTTCACTGAACGAACATCGTCGGAGATTACTCTTCTGCAGCTGTTTTCCAACCGACCAGCTCCGGCGGCTTTACTACCCCCACGCTGCAATTTGCCTCGACTCAGCCACAAGAGTTCATTACATGATCTTTCCGAACTGAATAGATTGTTCCCTTCTCTTGAACTGAACAAACCCACATGCTCTGAGTTTTTTCTTCAGAAGTACATTGCCCGTCTTGGCGCTAGTGCACTACATGTTCGAGAGGAATCTCACGTGACTTTTTCATTGGCTGAAGAGCTTGATCGGTTCGACACGCTCAAGGGCCACTATCTTCGGTGCAGAGCCAAATATTTTGACGCTCTCACGACTCTAAACGAGAGTCTATGTCAAAGCACTATTTTACATGAACAAGTGGCTAGCCAATCTGGTCAATGGCCGCCAATCACAGGGGATACCCTCTTGCGATGCATCGCGTCTACATCAACACAAACTCTCCCCGGACAATGGAAGAAATGTTTAATATCACTGGCTTTGCTTCGTTTGGATCTCCAACGTGCTCGGAGGCTACTACGGTTTGCTTTGGATGGTCTCGAAGAAGAGTTTTCGAAGGAATTGGAGAACGAAGGATGCATGGGGTGGGATCCTGAAGACTATCCGGACTGGCTCTTAATTCAGGTATGCCTTTCTTTTCTGTGTTCTGATTCGCATATCAATCTTAGTTCTGTCTATCTCAGATTCAGGGAAACTTTCTCATCCGTCGCAACCAGGCAGAGATTGCCAAAGAAATGATGTCTCCAAAATTGGGACAAAACACCGTGATGCAAGTGAACATGGGTGAAGGAAAATCATCTGTCATCATCCCGATCGCCGCCGCCATTCTTGCTAATGGAAAGCAACTCGTTCGTGTTATTGTTCCAAAATCACTGACAGTCCAAATGTTCGACCTGCTCGTTGCCCGTCTTGGTGGGCTTGTTAACCGACCAATATATCATCTGCCCTTCTCACGTACCCCCGAGTACAGCCAAGAAGGCCAGGTGATCAGTCTTCAGATCGACGATATGCACAAGCTCATGATGCAATGCATGGAAGAGCATGGCATTCTACTCGTGCAACCTGAGCACGTCGTGTCTCTCAAGCAGAAGTGCATAGAAAGCGCGGTACACAATGGCATGCCTGTATCCATTCTAACATCCAAGGTTCCCAAAGCAGTTTACCAGCATATAAGGGCATCATTATCGCTCAAATTGGCGAGTATGAGTGCCTTATACAGGTGATGATGAAATTGATGATGAACATTCAGTTACCGGAAGACAGCTTTGTTGGTAGCATACTCCGACGGCTAGGCCGGTCAGCCAACCATTTACCTAAAGAGGCTATCGCTCGCAGATATGACGAGGGCAATGGAGATGACCTTAGCAGTTCAGACAGCGCACTTAGCTGGATGAATCTCGAAAAATGGATGAAATCACACGTTCGAGATATGCTGGACGAGAGCGATGAAATACTTCACTCCCGGTTCCAATTAATTTACACTATCGGCCTCGAGCAGCATATGGAGGGATACCCTGATAGATGGACAATCATGCAGTATGTTTTACGCTTCGCAAAGGACTGTTGCAACGAGCTTGCAAGAAATTATCCTGGATTTTTTCCTATTGAAAGCGGACCACCAGGATCCTTTCCACGAATTGGCTCTGTGTCAGGTTCTGACATTGGTCGACGACTAAAACAATTGGTCATAGAGTTTGTGATGGCGGGACGAATTCCGAATCTCGACTTCTGCGACCTCTCCCAAGAACTGCAGGATGCAATCAGCAATTTCATATCTGAAGAGGGCATCTTTCCGGATACAGCCAAAAGAGTAGAGGAGTATGCTAAGTATTCTGACCAGGCTTGCACGTGGACCGCACTGTTGCTCCTTCGCGGTCTTCTGGCTTCTAACATTCTCGTGTTCGCACTTTTGGAGCGCAGATGGCGTGTCGATTATGGTCTTGTCTTCCAAGAATCATACTCCGGCCGACGACCCACAATGCTTGCTGTCCCATATCGAGCGAAAGACACGCCGGCACCAAATACCCAGTTCGGCCATCCCGACATCACCATCATTCTCACGTGTTTATCCTACTACTATTCCGGTCTCAGTGAAGAGCAGCTCAGAACGTCTTTCCAGATTCTGTTGGACCAAGATGACCCGCATGCCGAGTATGCAATTTGGGTTAAAGATTACAGTGATGGCATGCTTCCTGAGTCGCTTCAGACACTTGGCGAGATGAACTTGAGGTCGTCGGAGCAATGGGACGAGGTCATTTATCCACTCTTTTCTCGAAATCAAGCTGCCATAGACCTCTACCTTTCTCATGTGGTGTTTCCAAGGGAAGCAAAAGAATTCCCTTCAAAACTTTCTGTCTCTAGTTGGGACTTGGTTGGGAAACGGGGAAAGGTGATCACAGGTATGTTCTATCCTTCTTTGTTCACTTCGGTTCCTGAATGAATGACAATACCAGGTTTTTCCGGTACCGATGATGGTAGATGGTTGTTACCAATGTCTATATGTCAGCGAGACCTAGATCATCAACGAGGTACCAACGCAAAGGTCCTTGCATATCTTCTTCGACCACAGAACGATTTCTACATCTCAAGTGCCAATGAGCATGGCGAACGATGGACAACACTTGAATTTCTCCAAACGATTACAAGGCTACAGCCAGAAATCCGTGTGTTGTTGGATGTTGGTGCACAAATCCTCGATACGTCCAATCGCCGTGTCGCTGAAGCGTGGCTCGACATTATTCGGGATGCTGCTGGTGCCATCTACTTTGACGAAGAAGATGAAATGATGGTGCTCCTGCGAAATGGAAAGTCGGTTTCAATGCTTTCTTCGTCGCTTTCTCAACAGCTGGAACGCTGTGTCGTCTACCTGGATCATGCACACACACGAGGGACCGACATCAAACTTCCAGTTGGCTCACGAGCAGCAGTTACATTGGGTCCGAGGCTGACAAAAGATCGTCTTTTACAAGGTTTGCATTCGTGTTTAATCACATTCTTGAAAACCTTACAATGTAATTTCAGGTTGTATGCGGATGCGCAAGCTCGGTCACGGCCACTCAGTCATGTTTTTCGCACCACCTGAGGTTGACAGAAGCATACGCACCCTAAAAAAGGATTTGAACTCTCATATCACTGCTGCAGACATCTTATGTTGGGCGATACATGAGACGTTGACTGACATACAGCAACGGGCTCCTCATTGGGCACAGCAAGGCATGGATTATAGGTCAAAAGAGGATGCTTGGTCCCGCTTCTGCAGCAAAGAGATCAAGTCGAAACAACTGTCTGATGTATGGCTCCGGCCGGCAGCCAGATCACTGGAAGATTTCTACGCACCACGGGAGACTGAACAAGAAACAAGAGGTCTGTCGGCGTTGGACTCAGACATACAGCAACGCTGCAAAGATCTTGGAGTTATGGGTATGCCTCTTTCGTCCGTGCAAGTAGAAGAACAAGAACGAGAGGTCAATCGGGAACGGGAGCACGAACGGGAGGAGGAGCTGCCTCCGAAGGCAGAACCTGCGGAGCATTTCCTTCATCTGGATGTCGTGAACTTCGTGAAAACTGGCGTTATCCCTGCATTGTATTCGAGCAGTGCCTTTCGTCCTATTTTTACGACGATCGAAAAGAGCTCTGCTGCTACTCGGGAAGCAGATGTCTGGAGCCCATTCATTCTTTCGACGGCAGATTTCTGTGAGACAATCAAACCCGAGTCGACCAAAGGAACCATCGATCAATATTTGCGTCCTGTCCAATGGGTGCTATCTAGTCAAAGAGACCATCGGGTACTGGTTTTGATCAGCCCGTTTGAGGTCAACCACTTGCTACCGGAAATTAGGGCGAGCGAACACGTCCACCTTCATCTATATGCGCCACGCAAGTCACAGCGCATGAAACCAATCGACGATCTGACATTTTATGTCATTCCTCCCCTACCTTCTGACTGGACTCCGCCTTGGGCATTGATTGACCAACTGAACGTATTCGCCGGGCAGCTCTATCTCGATGACTATGATTCATACCTGCGACTGTGTCGTTTCCTTGGGGTACCTACGGACGAGTCTGAAAACGCCACATCACTACGGCGGAGCATTCGCACGAACCTGTTTGGCCACCATGAAGAAAGTGAAAGCAAATTCTCGCTTTCACCACTTCCTTTTGTGATGGCGCTTCTTGCGATTCGGAACAGAGGGAAACCGTTCTCCCACACGCATATGGGAAAAATTCTTTATGGGCAGATACTGAAAAGGAATGATTTCGGTGGGTCCAAGCAGTCGGTTGTTCCCCAGCACTCGGAAGTCACCTTAGACGAAGAATCGAGTCCTGCATCACCTATGAATGTGGATTCGCTAGACGGTCCAGAACCATCGGTGTCGCGACTTTCATCGCATAAGCGAAAGTTGGAAATGGTTGCAGTATCCGACGACGAATCGAGTCTCCACCCAAAACGTCTACGTTCGGATCGATAGTCAGTTCCAAGTCAGTTTCCATTTTAACTCTATACTTAATTCATGTCATGACATGTAAGATTCCGTTTTGGTGATCCGCAGATTCCGAAGGCCACTGCTGAGGACACCCAAAAACGGATGGTGTCGAGAACGAGAGAGTAGTTATGAATGGGTAATTTGAAGTGTGTAATCATACAAGATATTGGTTTGTTATCACGAATGTGCTGAGGCAATGTACATACCGACGAGACATTGAACATCACGATAATTTATGATACGCCTGGGGACCTGCACTTGGTCCATACGCTCCAATCGAGCCATTCCATCAAGCCGTCCAATTCCACTGTCCAAGTCTCCCGAAGCCGAATAACCTCGCTCGTATAGGGGGATGCTTTTGTGTTCAACGACAAATCAACCCCCACGTACACCCCAGCGGCCCACATCTTCGTCACTACCCGACAAACCTCTCGGCTGGTTGCTCGTATAGCCCGAAGCAACAGTTTTTCGGAATCCGTCATAGACTC
>JBBPMJ010000146.1:1108-60906 GCA_038090255.1 Austroboletus niveus
CATGTTAAATAAGTAAGCAGTAAAGGAAAAGTGGATGTAAAAGAAAGACCCAGGCAGAGCTCAAACAGTAAGGGTCATGGTCCTTTGACATACACTAATAAGTAAGAGTGGAAAAAGAAAAGAGGGGCCCAATAAATCATAATATATAGTGTGTAAATTGCCTCTGCCTCTGTTGGCTTTGCACCCATCCTCATAAGCTGCTTGTTCACTGAGATATGAGCAGCAATATACTTTTCAGCATCTGCTGCCCTCTTCATCTGGAAGCCTGATATTTGAGCATGAATGGAGAATTAAAGAGACATGTTGGTGTGATCATAATGATTGAAAAGTGTTGTCCAGATCTCCCTAGCCATAATATTGATGTTGTCAGGGATTAAGGCTAGGGCCATTGAGCTGATTTTTCATAAGATGATTGACTTTGCCAGTTCATTATCTTTGATCCAGGCTCAAATGAGTTGTTCCTCCTTAGATGTCAGGGCTCTGAAAATGACTGGCTAGGACATAACAGACATGTATTTGATATAGTTGAATGGGTTTGTTCCTCTGCTGATGTGATTGTATACTCCTTCCCTGAGCAGAAGCTGCTCAGTGTGGCATCACCACTCATAATAATTCTCGGTACCCTGAAGCTCAGGTACATTCTCAAACTTTCCCATGGTCTTTGCCATGATCCTAATTCTTGGCTTCCTGGGACACTTTTATGAAAAGGAACCTCTTCAATCTGGCCTTGTTGTCTGTACCTCAACTAGGCAGGGCTCATAACCTGAAGAGCTGTGACACAGTCAAACTCAGTCACTGGAAATACAACAGACTATATTAGTGCTAACCTGTGACATGGTCAAACTAACTATCAATTAGTACAATGCAATAGGTGAGTATGGTAAGTTGCAACATACCTCAGTCGTTGGGGATACAACGGACTGAGGAAAGAAGGAAAAGAGCATCAAAAAGAGGAAAATCAAAAAGAATCATGTGTCAGGTCTGTGTGCCAACTGCGAAAGGAGATTCAAGATACAAAAGGAGAGTAGGCATGAGGAAGGTGTCGATGCTGACATCCAACAATAAAGCATCTCACGGAGATGGGGAGCTAGAGAGATGAGGTCCATGTTTTGTAGTCTCTGAGTCGCCGATGGTCTGCGGTGCCGAGCCACGGTGCCTTGCAAATTTAACCCCCGCTCGGCACACATCACAGGCGGCTCGGCAGCAGCATGCCTCACAGATGCCAGACGGCCCAGGCCCCAGCAGCAGATACTTAGTATTAGAGATTGATTAGAGATACACAAGTCTCCTGTTCATCAAGACGCGATCTCCGCTCCGTTCCATGACGATCTCACGTACTTCACGGTATGAAGACAATAAACCGCCCTCCTTGACCCAACGCATAAATATTTCCACGTCCACGTCACGGTCCGAGCTCCCGCCCTGCCAGGACCATACGGCATGCTCGAAGAGCATCGCTGCCGACGCAGCGTAACCCACCAACATCAGACCCGGCCGAAACAATAAAGACGGCATTCTCGCGGGTTGACTGTACATGTCATCGATCGTTTTCAAGGCAGATCTGACCGCTTCGACCTGTGCTTGTATCTCGCTCCCAAGTTCTGGCGGGCAAGAATCGAGAATTTTCATTCCCCACTTCGACACGGTTTAGTTCCCAAATCTATTGACGATAACACCGACTGACTTTTGTAAACGCCGCAAAGGTGGCCGGATCCTTGGCACTACGCACAAGGTCCAAAGCGAGTACCGAGGTCGTACCTTCCCAGATCTTCTCCACTAGAGCATCGCGTATGGATCTATCCATGTTTGACTTGACTACAATTTGATCGCTGTCAAGAAAAAGGGGGGGCTTACCGACCAATGCCGACTTCCTCCATGTAGCCCATTCCTCCTAGAGTCGTCATACTCTCCTCCATAGCCGAGACCGCCTTCTCTGCAGTAAACGCCTTGGCTACAGCTGTCAGAATTCTCAGCACACACTCGTCCTCCTTGCTCGCTACATTGGCTTCCACTTTCCCCATGAACCCAATCGTACCGAAGACGAGGTGCATCAGTGCACGATAGACGAGACTGATGGAAGCCAGCTGCGCGACGTGCACCGCATTTTCTTCCAATAGTTGTTTGCCGCCCGCAACTTTCCTCGCTTTCGAGTAGGCGATTCCAATCTCGAGACATTTGCGCAAGTGGCCGGTTCCAGAGATCGCACTATGGATTCGGGTGATGTAAAGAACGGGGAGGATATTTCTGACACCCTTATTGAGCGAACCGAGGAGGTAGCCGGTCGTAGACTTTAAACTGAGCTCGGCAGTAGGGACCATATGTGTCCCAATCTTGTTCTTTAACCTGTGCGCGTAAATGCCGTTACTGATCGAAGACGGCAACGGCTCCCCTGGTTGTGTGACGAGTGGCAGACGAAGGGGTATCAGAAAAAGTGAAAGCGAACGTGAACCATCTTGGACGTTTCCTGTACGCGCTAATGCGACCGATACATCGCTGTCGGTAGCGCTCGAGAACCATTTAAACCCATCTAACTGATATGCTGGCCACATTTGATCTCGGGATTTTTCAGTGGGACTAGCGATCGTTTCGGTTTGGGACACGTCCGAACCGCCCGGTCGCTAACAATCACATGTAAAATGCATTATCACAGGAAGTTCGAACCCGAGACATACCTCGGTCATCCATTGTCCTGATGTAAAAGCAAAAGATGGATCGCGACTGTCGAACAGTGAGGAAAGTCGCCTGGACTTTTTGATCTATACACGTACCTTGTGAGACGAGGGAATAACTGTGCTTTCATCTCCGGGGTTCCGAGGAGCTCGATAACTTGTTTCGAACATCTCATATCAGTGCATTGCGACCTCGGCTCGAAAGTGAGCTCACCTCTAGCACATCCGTCCGTCATCGATATCGGACATCCCACCTGAAAAAGCGATGACTTTGAACCGATCTCTTATGCAAAACCATCTCGGCTTACCACATGGGAGTCCCCGACGACCATATGTAACTTGGCGAATCCGTATGTCCTGCTAAACTCGCCGTACTTGCGCTCGTAAAATATACCGGGGATTCCTTCTCTGAAAAACACGCCTTTCAGCTCCTTCCAAGCTTCCGAAGTATCGAGCCGGTCGATTCGTTGGCCCCAGTGATTGTACTGAGTCAGGCGCGGAGGAGTAGCACGCTCGCTGATGGCACGAACGCCTCGAACACACGTTAGAATCGTCACACCGATATCGCTTGACATAGGCTTCGCTCACTGGTGATGACTTCGGTACCAAAGCGCACGAGATCGGGTTCTATCTCGTTGATGATCCTGAACATCCGCAAGTTCTAAAAAATCGAAAGCGCGCTACCAGTGTCTAGCAGACGCACCTCGAAGGCAAGACTCTTTTCAACAAATTGCGCAGCACCAGATCACTCAGATAGGCGTTCCGCTCAATGAAATGTGTCTACAGAATGAAGCATTCAAATCCGACTACACCCAGCGCAATGACGTACCAGCTGAAATCCATCTTCCACTCGCATGATGGCTTCGGACAAGACGGTGTTCGGTGGGAGTGCGACCAACTCACCATCATGCTATCATTGCGAAAGCATGCCATATTATTTATAACGTCGGTCGCAGTCTGCTTGATTACATCTGTACATTGCGTGACCACCATATAGGTAAAATACTGAAAGCAGAATAGCTAGTCGACATTCGAGGGTTAGCACCATATGAATACAACGCCGGTCAACGAGAAAATGTATGTGCAAGAATATGATGGTGGTTATTCTACTCCAAAGCCTTCCGTTTCCCTGGTCCGACCGTTAGCGAGGTATAGTGCAGAAAACAAAATCCGACGCACTCTATAGCATATGTAAGTTTCCTCTCTAAACTTTCGTAATCTTCGTAAGGGGGTAGCTCAATCCGATTGAAGCATGTGTGACTCCGAGGTAACTGTGAAGGATCTCCAGACTTGTCGATCGTAAATCTTCTAGGTCCATCAGATCCTTGAAGATCTTTGAAACCATTGACAGGAACTCGTGAAGTTCCCGTTGCAAACTGCAGTAAACGGGCTTTACGTTCAGTCGGCCAACTCCGTATGCATTGCCAAAACCACTCGATAACTTGGTCTGTCTTCTCATACCCGCGGTAGTCGGTGTACGAGATCCAATCATCCCTGTCGCAGGCCAAATCAGTCGTTCTAGCATTCTACGACGATTTGTCAGGAGAGAAAACGTACGTGTCGATTTCGGTCATTCCACCGATCAATAATTCCAATTCTCGTTCATCAAACACATCAATAAGCTCAGAAGGAATGAGCTCTCGGAACCCGTCCATGAGTGCGACTGATTGTTCCTTCACCCTAGTCTTCGTACGGTATTCGACGACAGCCTCGACATAATCCTTCTTGTTCTCTTCGGTGACAGCAATATTGGCTCCGCCAGGCTTGAGCTCTACTTCCATTATTTCCCCAAAACGATCCTCTGTCACCGTAAAAGTCTCTTCAAGAACATCAGTGATGTCGTTTTTCCTTGTTAGATGAATACAATCAGTGAACTCCATGGGGCGAGAATGACCCTTACAACATCCATACTAGGCTTCGGTGCAGATCAGCGTCAATAGCTTCCAAGTCGGAAAGACACGTCTTTTTCCCCAGGATCATTTTGTAGAAACTTGGGATAAAGTACGCATCCAAGAAGCGCCGGTGGAATATTGCCAATCCCATGATCCTGCCAATGAACTTGAAGTAAGTCAGATGCTCCGGGTTGATGCCCGACATCCAATTAATCTGTAGGGTATAATTGTCGTGCGCGGAATACTGGAAGAGGCCGTAAGACGGGTCGAATATTTCATGGGAAATCAGGAAGAACCATTCTCTGATGGAGAGGTCAGTGATAAATCAGAGACATATCATTTGTCATAAATACCTCGAGACACCCCCATAGTCCAGACCATCTTCACCTTCGAACCTAATGACGAGCCTCTTTTTTATGTCATCACCACGCATCTTCATGACTGCAGCAAAGCTATCTTCGAGGACCCGATTGCGCCGCAGCCTGAGTTCACACTTGCCCTCCTTCGCTCTCATTGAGGGCTGGCTGCGGAAATAAATCACTTTGCGCCTATAGTCACGCTTGTACTGTGGTGCGTTTGAGTCTAGGTTGCTTGGCAAACGTGGATCGTCCCATGTAGTTGTACGCGTGTTATGGTCGACAAAGTAAACTCGGCCAGTGGATGTCAGCCGCATCTCCCATCCAGATGGGAGCGGGCCAAGGTTGGCACTGGCCGTGGCAGAAGCGGAAGCAGCAGCAAGAATTACCTGGGACGATCGTGGATCGTTCCATGTCGTCGACCTGTTGCGATGGTCCACGAAGTAGGGTCTGCCTTCAGGAGTGCGGCGCTCTTCCCAACCCTCGGGTAATGGGACATCGGCATAACCCTCACCAGGAGCGGAAGGTTGCGGAGGGGGAGACTGTGGGAGCTGCGACTGTGAGCGGGATGAGGAGAGGGGATGTTGTGATTGGGTTTCTGGGGGAGTAGCTGGACGATGCCATGAGGTAGAACGGGTATTGTGATCGACATAGTATGATCTACCAGTTGGATCGAAGCGACGCTCCCAGCCGTGGGGAAGAGGGCCGAGGTCGTCGTTATAGACGGAGCTCAGGTTGTGTGCAGGATCGGTAGGCGCGGTTGGGGAGCTAGACTGAAGTCTGAGTGGCGGAGATATCGGTGAGACAGGCGAAAGGGTGGCATCGCCAGCGGTGCGTGGCCGGGCGGAGGCTGAATTCGGAGAGCGCTCGGGAGGGGAGAAGGAGGACATGGAAGAATGGCGTGTTGAGGACTCTGGACGAAGGGAAGGGGAGCTTCTGCGTTGGCGCAAGGAAGAGGAAACAGCGTCTGAAAGCTGTAGAGCGGGAATGGTGCTGAGCGCTCGTTCGCCACGGATCCGTGATCCTCCGATATGGGGCAGAGAGAAAGAGAAGAGCAGCTTCCCGTACACTTGGGCACCACTGGAGGGGGCGAGGTCTTTGCTGATGAGTCCTGGGAGGGATGGCGGTAAGAATAGGAGGGGAAATTGGGAAGAAGGTTACCGTGGCCGTTTGCTGAATAGGCAAGGACTTGGTCCCCGGAGAGCCTAACAAGGCCAAGGAAGCCCTGGTCCCTCTTTTTGAACCTCTTTTGGTCAAAGATCTGGATGGTTACGTTGGACGAACGGCGGACGGTGCTGGATGGAGCAAGGTCAAGTGATGGGGTGGAGAATGTGAAGGGGACTGACATGTCAAAGTGCTGGTTCCAGGTGGGAGAGAGGGTGCGCTTGATCGCGTTAGTGGTGTAGGTTTGATCGCTGTCGACGGATACGACGGCGAACGGGTCGGGGAGACTGAACACCTCGCGCTTGACGAGGGAGTTGGCGGCCAAGACTGGGCGGGGATGAGCGGGACGGCAGGCGGGGGGGCGGGAGGGACGCACCTGTTATGCGAACGTCGGTGGGGTCGTCGGCGGACATGTGAGAGACTGGGCAAGAGCGAGCGGTGCGCAGCCGAATATGCTCGTACGGGGAGAGGGCGACACGTGACAGGCATGGACGCATCCGAGTCGACCACCATCTCATTCGAGTGGACTCTTCGCGGACTCAGGGCTCTCTTCGACTCAAGGTAGACCCTCCCTACAGCACTCCCGCCCTCGCTGCTGAATAGGACTCCCCACACAGCAAGGGCGACGCAAAGTCAAAGGTCACAAAGTCGGCCAAGTTCGGTTGCGCCCAGTGGCAGGTACGTGCGTGTCGCCCCAACCCACCCGCGCTTCACCGTCCTCAGATCCTCTTCTATCCAAACTCGGGAACCGAAGGCGGCGGGTTCGTCAGCTTATACCTGTCCTGCGAGGTCCGTCCAGCGCTCGATCCCCCCGACCGTCCTTTGATCCATCCCAGCCGACACCAGAGGAAAAGGACAGAGCCATAGACGGAAAGTACGTCTCCGCCCCACCGTCCCCTCTTTTATTCACCCCCCTCTACGCAGATGGGTCCGAGAAGGCGTTTTCAAATTCAGCTTCGAACTACGAAGGTGGGCAATTCCACCGTTTCTCGCATCCGCATCCACACGTCCCCCCAGCCTAGCGAGAACAGTCCTCTTCAACATCAAGGAAGCTCACAATCACTCGTTTTCTTTAAAGGTCCGCCCCTCTCCTTCCCCATTCACCTCACTCACCATCCTCCCAGACCGCAAACTGGGGATGGTGCGATCCAACCAGCAGCACACCTTCCTGCCCTCTCACGAGTCCTTTGCAGGGCCCAATTTGCTAAGCGAGATCATGTCTTTTATCACTCAAACCCAGTCAGGGAAGCGGACGCCTTCTTGATTATTTGCACCATCACTTCGTCTCCCCAACCTCCGATACAGCCTCCAGTCGTTCCCACGCAACTCGTGCCAAAGAGTTATCTCAAGTGTGTCGGTGATCTTCTCGACGATCCCCTCTACTCCGATGTCGAGTTTGTCATCCCCAAGAGAAGCAGACCCAAGGAGAAGCGCGTCATTTACGCCAACAAAAAGATTCTCCAGCGTGCCGATTATTTTCAATCCAGTAGGATGCCCTACCTTTCCCCCTTTCTTGGCGTATTCATTGTTTCCCAGTGTTCAGTTCTGGCTTTGTAGAAGCTTCCGTGGACAACAATCCGAGTTTCTCTCAGCCGGACCACAATGAAAGGGATTCTGTTTCCGATCTTACCTTTTTATCCCGCCAATTCGAAGACTCGGATGACGAAGAAGACGATCTAATGTCGGATCTCACTGATGATGATCCCAGCTTCGACGGTACCATCGCATCTGACGTCGCCATGCGTGAAGCACCTACGCTTGAAAACAGTGCTACAAAGCGACTTCAAGGCGCAACGAGCAGAGAAAACAACGCCGCAGAAGAAGCTCCTAACGCTGAACTAAACCCCTGTCAGCCACCCTCTCCAAGAAGAAAGGATGTTTCTCTTATGACAGATTTAAGTTGCGACCCTCAATCACCAGCTGTTCCCGGGCCAAAGAAAATGCGAGTGATTGTAGGCGATGTTGCTTATGCGACCTACAAGGCTATTCTTTATTATGTGCGATGTCACGTCAATAAATTCTTGCACTTGCACTTGACATATATCCACAGATATACACAGACGTCATCGTTTTTGCTCCCTTGGCGTCTTCCTTCGTGGCTGCGAAAAATCAAACAGAGATGCCGGCTGCAACGCCATCCGATAGCCAGTCAAGCTCACATGACTGTCCAAAAGCTCCTCCACAGACCGATTATCCCTCTACAAGGCTAGAATGGATCAAAAAGTGGCAGCAGAGTCGACCAGGGCGGCCTGCACCTTGTTCTGCGAAAGCAGTATATCGATTGGCCGATAGTAAGTAGAACAAATTACGTCTCGGGATTGTCTCTGAGTCTGTAGAGCTTGGCCTCCTGGAACTGAAAGAGAGGGCATACCAGGCAAGGAGGCATTTTTCGTCCGCACGTTCGTTTCTAAGTAATCCACGGTTAGCACATCTCAAAGTCTCTTCATGTGGATAACATTCCATTCGAGGTGTTCTCTTCCTTTTCGTCCACGTTCGTCGAGATGAGAGACGTACAGATGAAGTACTTTTGGCAGCATTGGAACGAAATTCGAGTATCGGAGACAATGCGCCTTGTGTTGCGCCAGGTTCGCAACGGACGACACCCAGGTTTTGAAGAAGGTTCGTGTGCGTACTTTTCGACTGCACCGATACTCAGGGAACGTCATTCAGTGTGGCCTCTTATTGCAATGCACCTGGAGTATAACCCGCTTACCAAGACTCTAAACGACACGGAAATGCGAGAGATCTAGCTGATATCACAGTATACTAACGGATACATCTAACGGGAATGTCAGGACTATTATAGTGATTTTGCTTGTAAGACATAGCTCATCGGAACACTTGTCTTTCACTTCTTATCCATGTACTTTCCACGATTCCACAGGGGCTGAAACGGACGCGCAGAACGAACAGGACTAAGGACAGGTGCAAGAGATCTCTCCTCGTCGTCATGGCGGTCGAGATGTATATTATACTAGGCGTGCAATCTTAGGAGTTTCTACGCGTCCGTACATGATGTTTTCAGGATACATAACTCATCTACTTACGCAGCGGGAATGTGCTGCTCTAGGGTCAGAAGGATATCATCACGTTCGCTGTAAAATACACAAAGGGACGTCTGAAAGTACACAAAGCAGTGTTACTCGACGCTCGTGAGACTGCCAAAGTCTGTCCCTGAGACAGCACTACCATTACCATCAGACCGGTCGCCCTCGTCGCCCTCGTCGCCCTCTTCATCTCCGTGTTCTATAATTGGTTCGGAAGCCTTGTGTGTATTGAGCTGCTGCTGCGTAGGGCTTGCAATCGAATACAGACCTGGTGCTGCTCCTGTTCCTTGACGTGTGTCCTTTTTGAGTGTGCGAACGCAATTATGACTGGGGTGGCGAATCACCATTGAGAGGGCCGAACGAACGGCTCGGGACGGGCTGCTGAGTAGACGGCCTTGGCGTCTGCGTCGAACGTCTGGGTGTCCCAGGACGCGAAATAGTATGCGCCTCGCGTGCAGGCGTTTGGTCGGACGACCTGCGGGGTACGTCCCTGGCGCGCGTCGGGTTGGGTTGTGCAACCGTCGGAGATGGTTGTCGATGGAGACGACTGTGTTCGCTAGACCTAGAACGAAAAGACGGATTCGATGAGATGTCAGCTGGAACAAAGAGCTGTTGATCTTGGGGCTCGGCGCGTTCGTGCAATGCACCGAGTGCTTTGCCATCGGACGTCTGAGATGGGATACGGTGGAGATAGCCGAATCTAAAAGCAATATCATTCTCCGCCGTAGCGACAGTGACGAACGGACACGTACCCGAAAACGCATCCAAGGAGACCTTCTCCACCCCAATGACGGTTTGGAACGAGAACGACTTCGCGAAGGTTGCTAAAAGCATCGTGAGTCTGTGCAGCCAGTCCATGTCCAGGAAGCATACTCGAAGTCGTACGAATAGACGTAGACTCGCAGAGGCTTGTCTACGTGCTGAAACACGGTGTCAGAGGACAGGCAGGTACGATAGAGGACACCGTACTGCTTCGACCACGTCGTAAAAGTCGTTTTCGGCGCTAAGCACACCGCCGGACCAGCCGACGATCCAATCGCCATACGGAACCAAGCCAGCGCTCTCAGCTGGACTTCCTTCCATCACTTCAAGCACGTGCCATACGTTGTCCGCGGCAGACTCGAACTCGCACATGCGCATGCTCAGACCGAGCAGAGATGGCTGTTGCGGCATCTCCGAGTCTTGGAGTGGAAGAGCGGCCTGCTGGGCGAGAGCCCATCCGCGGGATGGGACAATGGGAACCACTTTGGGAGGGGATACAACGAGTGTGGCGACGGGTGAAAAGGCGACGGACCTCGTGTTTCGCGCGTCTTGCTGCTCCATACGAGGAGGTTTAAAACCCTTCCTTCGTGTTCCTCTACGATCCGCTCCAGCTCGGTCGCGTCTAGTTCAGTCTTGGCAGACAAGGCATCGATGTCTTCGCAGCCTATGATAAAGTCGAAAAGGGGCTCGATGGACGTCTGAGACGCTGGGGACGACGGGGTGACGCGGAGAACATGGAGGGCATGGGACGCCGGGTGAGGTTGTGAGGTGGTCGACTGGCTGGCACCCATATGAACGTTGCTCAAAGAACATCTCGAAATGGAAATCCCCTGTATTTGCACACTCACGCGTGTTTGTGCTTGTTTTTCATTTCTCCCTTTCCAAAATTTCAGCCGCAACGCCGCAAGTCTTTTGCTCGTCCCTGTCAATAAACCGGCTCATGCGGTATGCGGTGAGCACGCTCGACACCGCGACGTCTCTCTGATTGACTCTTTCATACAGCTAACATATGTTCCTTTGTCGCCGTATCCTCCGCGCGCATATCCCCCATGTCCATCACAGAATTTCCAGACACACACATACCTATACTCGTCAGACCCCCGACGTCGCGTCGCAGCCAGTCCCCAATGAGCCGTCTACACACCCTAAACCAATCCTGCTCGAGAGCGTGTTGCGCGTATCGCGTTACTCGGTGCCAAAGATGGCGAACGATCCTAAATTGGTGGCAAAGTCCTTGCCCGAAAAAAATAAGCATGCCCCCTTTGAAGCTTACACAAAGCTACGCGCCCAAGATCTCACCGTGTCCGCATCTCTCCCAACCGACGTTCTCTGCCTCCTCGCAGAGGGAGCTGTCAGGCATGGATCACAGGAAATCGTGGATAGTCTTGCAGCAGACGTATTGGACGACCATCTCCTCCACGAACAGCAACGCTCCGAGGTAGCGCTAGCCCTTCTTGGCGTCCCTCGCAGATATTTCGATCTACTAGACAAACAGAGGTCACTATCCCTGCTCGCCATCGTTCGTCGCCAGGAGCAACCCATAGTCTTGCCCCCAACCGCGGCAATGCACGTAATGAAAATCATTGTAGATGACACGACTCCAGGCACCTTGGACCAATCCTTGATCATTTTTGCTCTCGGACCTTTCCTGAAACACCTCACTTCCCTTCAGCCGCCCACGGGCGCAAAAGCCGTAGCCTACCGACCCCCTGACCCCATCTCCGATGCATATGCGTTGATCGACAAGTTCGTATCCCTAAAACGATACCACGAAGCTTTCCGACTTTTTCAAACTCTTTCTGATCATGGACATGTACCTGCCGAAGCGCTCCTGATCGACGTTCCATCTCCGCTGGCGCATGATTTTGCAGTGATCCTGAGGTCTACACTCGCACGAGCTTGTCTGCATTGGGACTTGCATTTTCGTGGTGTTGGATTCATTGCGTCAATCATGAAGTCGCAAGATTCGCTCAAACGAGATCTGGAACCTCTTGCGCTAGAATTACTGCACGCTTCTCTGGAGAAGTGCTCTCCGGCACAGTTTAAAGCATGTACCTGGCTCATGTGCCGTCTCGTGGATCCCCACTGCGGTGTAATCATCCCGACCAGAACAGTTCATCTCTTCTATAACCGGGCATTTCGGATGGGCGACTATGCATCTACGCGCGTATTCTACGGACGCACGCAATCTCTTCGAGTCAAGAAGATGAAGGAATACCCAACACCCCGAGGAGCGGCTTTAACCTGGTTGATGATTTATCTCGTCGAACGAAAACATGACGTGCATCTCGCACGGTGTCTGGCTAAACAAGCAGTCGAAACATCGGAATTCATGCCCTATCATGATCGAGGTCGTTTCATCGCTTTGGCCGCCAGCCAAGGATTTGCGACAGAAGCGCGTGCACTTTGGGAGAGATACTCGGTGGGCTATGGTCGCAGATTAGTGGTTGCGAATGCTGCCACGATGATCCGGGTGGTTAGCCTGTTTGCCCAGCGCGACTTGAAGGCGCGGATGAAGATATCTCGAGTGGACGAAGGAAACAAGACAGAATACTATCGGTTTGCGCATCAAGTTCTGAGTGCATTTCGGGAGTCGGTCACACCGCTCGAAAAGGCGAATCACTTTGACCTGAGTGCACTTGCGCGGGGATATTTCATGCTAGGAGAGATGGCGGAGGGGTTCTGTCCGCTTCGAGTTCTGATTGGACGGCGGGAGATACCAGATCAATACGACATCAACATTGCACTTTCTGCTATGGCACGTGGGTCACCTAGGGCAGCATATCGGATGGTCGACCGAATGTTCGATCAGGGATTGCGACCGGACAAGGTGACGTTTGGCACTGTGTTACATGAGGCGATCGCACACGGAGACGTGGAACTGGTGATGGATATAGTTGAACGAGCGCGGAAAGCTGGCGTGTCGTTGTCGCCCAAGACGATGGTTTCGCTGATCCAAGCGAGCGTAGCTGTTGGGGCGGGCATGGACGAAAAGCAGCTAAGATCGAATGTGCGGCACGCATGGGAGGTGGTGGAAACTGCGAGCGAGGGAAGCGCGCTGTACACGCCGAACCTGGGCCGATGTTGCATCGACGCGTGTCTGCACCTGGAGGATCCTTCGATGGCGTTCAAGTTCTGGGCGCGTCTGGTGCGGGGGAAGACGGAATGGCTGGACGTGGAGCAGAAGCGAGAGCGGCGTGCGATCGCGATGATGGTACGGCGACACTGTACAGAGGGGAGACTGGACATGGAGCAGGGACGGTCGATGCTGAGTGCACTAGGAGATAGGGGCGTGATTGTAGATAACGTGACAGGATACAGAATTACATAATTTTAATTTTCCGAGGATATTTCGACACTGCGGACCTAGACATTGTGATACACATACTGCAGGACCGATGATGGCCAGAGACCATGACGGCGATCATGAAACACAACCTTATGATGAAGAGGAACCCGTCACCGAAAGCGGGAGGCGCAAAAGAAAGTAGGTTTGTGATGAACCGAGGTTTCACCGACTGCCGTAGTCTTTCTTCTCCCACCGATCGCTGACTCGCCTGTTGTATGAACAGACGGCAATCCCAGAGTGAGCAATCAATCACGCCATATCCCGAACCTTGTCTTGACCGCCATGATCAGGTTGTGACGCTTGTAGAGCGCGCAAGGTTCGCTGCGTCAGAGAAAATCCAGAGGACCCTAAGCGGTCATGCAAGCACTGCATCGCACTCGCCATCCCCTGTACGTATGACTACCAGCCAAAGAAGAGAGGCCCACCCAATCTGTGCGTACCTTCCCTATCCGCATTCGCCCCTATTCACTCCTGCCTAGCTACCTCCGCCGTCTCTTGGAAGCTACCTCAGCCACCGGGACAGATCCCGATTCACCTGCCCCTGCTCAGCCCTCCCTTTCTCCCCTCCCTCAGCCTGCCGCGTCTTCATACGTCCAATCGGCACCCACTTCCCGTTACCCTACTGCTGCCGATCCTTTCCACTACTCTTCTCCCTCCTTCACCACTCCCCGCTATTCCGCGATTCCTCCAAAATCCAATGACACTCGACAGCATTCTTCCTCGGAATCCAATGGCTTCTTTTCGCCCTACAATCGGTCCTACAAGCACCATCAGCCATTGCCTGTCGCCCCTTCAACCGCTCTTCCTTCTCTCTCTCTCCACTACCGCCCACATCGACTGCAGGACATCGCCCCCACCGATACCATAGCCCTCATCATAGCCCTTTTCTTTGACTTCGTGTTCCCGCTCACTCCCTGTGTCCACAAGTCGTCCTTCATGGCCGATCTCCACTCCCATAGGGAGGAGCAGGACCCCCTCTTCTTTGCTCTGGTCATGTCCACCGTCGCTTCTACCCTTGTACAGGTCCCGAGTTCATACCTCCCCATGGAGCGTGCGGTCGTACGCAAGCTCGCTCAGACATGTTACGAAGCCAGTCGTCATATTACCATCGTTTCTTATGATCCCCCGACGTCCATGCATGTCGTCATTCGCTATTTGTGAGTAATACTTCTCCCTCAGACGCTGCATCTCATCTTCAGTGATTCTATATACCACTTTTGCGAGGCACATGAAGCGACACAATATACGGCCTTTGGCGAGGCTGTCCATATCGCTATCGTGCTTCGCATGCACGAAGAAGCATCTTACGAAAGTTTGGATCCTATCGAATGCGAGGTTCGCCGCAGGACCTTTTGGCTCCTCTTTGGTGGTATGTATCTGTCTCTTCTCTTTGACTGGCCGCTGAATCTCCATTCTCAGCCGACAAATCAATGTCAATCCTATTGGGGCGACCGATATGTCTTCGTGACGAGGACTGTACGGTCCATTTTCCCAAGGAACTTGACGATGAATAGTACGCACCTCTTTCTTTGCATCAGCAAAATTTTAATGCTATTTGCCCAGTATTACCCCTACTGCATACTTGCCACAACCACAAGGAAAGACGGCCATCGTATCTGGTCTGAATTATATATCTAGGATCTTCGCGCTCTTGGGAGAAATATTGATCCGCATCAGGGTGGACAAGCGATCCCCTCCCAAGGGGCACTTTGCCACGGCGCGTCTCGAAGAAGTTCAGTCGTTGCATCTACGTATCCTAGGAGTTCTTATGCACGCTCCGGAACCGTTGCGTTTGAAGCAGACCGACCAATATAACCACCTCCCAGCTGAAGGCGTTGGTGCTGAATTTCGGGAAGCGACATTTGCGGAAGTGAAAGACTTTTTCGATAATCCCAAGGCGTCACGCGCAAATGCGTTGAACCCATTTTTGGTCATGCAAGCGAATCTTTATGTAACTCAGGTGGGCCCTTCAGTCTACATTTTCGTTCCGTGACCTGTAACGAGTACCTCAGCAACTTGTCCGATTTGTCATTGAGCAATACCACGACGAACTTGTGGTTGTTTTGCACGGCTGTATTGATGAGCAACGGGTTGCGGAGGACCGGGAGGCTGTTGCCAGTGATCTTCTCAACGTTCTTCATAGGTGACTTCTACTGCAAGCTGATACCGTTTGAAGTTGAAAGTCTTGGCAGTATACCTATTCAGTCGATAGCCACCAATGGACCCTCACTGGTGAGTCACACGGTTTCCTGCCTTCTGGCAACTGACGCGCTACAGGTACACAAAGTGCGATTTGTCGCCTCTTCGTTGCTAGACACGGTCTGTAAGGCAGAGACAGCCCCTGCATCTGCCGCACGGGCACATGCATTTCTTTGTAGGTGATTCTCGCCGACACTGCACAGACTCACCAAACCTTGAGAATCTAGGGGATTTCCTCTCGATTCTCTCTGAGATTGAACGAAATTATCTGTGAGTTTCTTTTTTTTTTTTAATGTTTGTGTGAGCCTCATTATCACCAGCCTCGATGATGTCCGAGGTGACGTGCCGAGTGCCGGAGGGATGCCTAGTAGCCTCGGATAAGTTGTTAGGCATTTCGCTACTCTGCTAACATGGTGGCAGCACTACGAACTTTACTCACGTTGTATTTCTATCAAGCAAAACTGGACCCTCTGGGGGACAAAATGTACCACTCTGTTGAACGCTGGACTGTTTGTTGGAAGTAAACGTCATTAGAATGGCAATATGTACAAAGTTTGGTTCAGTTTGACCATGTGTCATGACGATGATCGAGCACACGAGGCTTCAAATAAGTCAAGTTCTACCAACAAGCACGGAAGGCAGCTCTGCCTCGGCACAATATGCAGGCTAATGTGTCGCCAGACTATGAAGGCGGCACGAAATCGAATCCTGTCGAAATCACGGAGGGTAAGTTCATCAAAATAGCCCTTAAAGTTGTCTTTCCGAGGATCAAACATGTCTAAGCTCATTTCTCGTAGATGAAGCTGCTGTCTACGATCGTCAAATACGACTATGGGGTCTCGAAGCTCAGCAACGGTGAAGTACATGTGCACGACGTCCAAGCGCGAGACTGACTGCTCGTGACGCAGAATGCGAAATGCGACTATTCTGATGGTCCGTTTACGGGGTACTGCAACCGAGGTCATCAAAAACATCGTTCTCGCCGGTATCGGAAAGCTTGTTATTGTTGACACAGACGATGTTAGCGAAGAGGATCTCGGCACAGGTTTCTTTTTCCGGGATGATGATGTGGGGAAAAAGGTGCCCTGGTCAAGACCACGCTCTTTCCCGAGTGGCGTGAACTAACGAGCTTTTTGTTTGGCAGAAGGTAGATGCTGCTAAACCCAGGATAGAAGGTCTCAATCCCCTAGTCACTGTCGAAGCGCTGAGTCACGACATATTACGAGATCAGGAGTCCGTTGATGCATTGGTGATGAGTGTTGACCTCGTTTGTGTGACTGATTGGGATCGCGAGGGACTGGTAAGACATGCTACCTGATCGACCTTCATCTTGCTGATGAGCTGTCCCTCTCGAGATTCGTATAAACGACGTTTGTCGACGGTTTGGGAAGCCTCTTTACGCTGGGGGAACGTTTGGTCTAGCTGGCTATATTTTCTGCGACCTGCTCAAGCACGATTATATTTCCCCGTGAGCAGTGACTGATTCCTGACCTTGCTGGATTTACCCTTATCATCCATTAATTACGACAGCGATCGGTCTGCTCCAAGTGACGCACCGCGCAATACAAAAGCTAGCGTGGTGTACTCGCCTCTGCACATGGCCTTGCGCCACAAGTGGTCTACTTTGACAAGAAGACAGACCAAGGAGCTAAACCCCGCTGTCTTGCATGGGATACTGGGTGAGTTGAATTCGATCCTCACTCCCACCGAGTGCTGACATATGACATGGGTGACAAAGCTATTTGGGAGTACCAGCATACTCACGCTGGAAAGCTTCCAGACAGCTTGGAGGAGGCTCCACAGCTTCTGTCGATAGCCAATTCACTGTTGGAAGCGTCTGATGTGAACAAGCAAGTGCTCGATACTATGCCGCGAGAGCTGATCGAGTTAGTGCCGTGGTATACATCGAGGCCTGGTGGTGCTGACGGTAGCTTTCAGAACGTTGTCCACTTCAGCATCTCATGAGTTTTCCCCCGTGTGTGCGGTTGTTGGGGGGATGTTGGCTCAAGACATCTTGAAGGCACTGGCCGCACGAGAAGCGCCGATGGCCAACTTTTTCACGTTTGACGGAACGAGCGGTAGCGGGACCGTGTGTCGGATGAATATGTAGTTGATTAGGACGAGAGAAATTTTGTGAATGGGAATTCAAGACTGTATTTACTTCTAGTGTGCTCCCACAGACTGGTTTTCGTGATTTTGGTCCAAGTTTGGATTAGCCACGTTTGGGCGCAGTAACGTTACTTTCCCGTGCTCTCTCTGCTTCCTCCCTCCCAACGTCCATGCAGCGCAAACAACCTCAAGGAGCACAGGACTACTACGCCGTCCCTCAGAGTCCACAACCGCCCAACATGCTTGGCTCCCAGTCAGCCTCTAGGCCCCCCGCTCGTTCTTCTTCTCTCAATAGTCAGTTTCAGCCAGGTAGAGGTGCCATCGCACAAGGCGTAGCCACTGGCGCAATTGGTGGCTCCTACGGCCCATATTCCGTTCGTCCGGTTTCATTTCATTTTTTTCTTCTTCTGAGTCTCTTGTCGCACAGTACAACCCCTCGTCGGCTAGAGACAGCACTTTTCAGAACTCTCGCTTCAGCGCTGCACCGTCAGAAGTTTCCTCCTTGACTGGAGGGGAAAAGATGCCCAGTGCACTCACAGCGAACTCCTCCTCGGTACCTCCGTACATGTGGGATGCGAAGGATCCCGATCTCGACGATGCCCTTCACAGCCCTGATCCAGTTCAGGACGCAGCGCTCGATAGCTCTTTCACCTTCTTTTCAGCTCGAGGTTGGGCAAACGTCGTAGCGCTCTTTGTTCTCGTAGTCGGTTTGATCACTCTTTTTGCTGGCTACCCTATCATTCATTACTTCACGACGCCTGGGAGCTCATCACCCGGGTACAATCTCGGTGGTACCAACTATACCGGTCAAGTGCCAAATCTTCCCGGTTTGCCCAGGCTCATCGATCCGGATACACCCTCATCTGCAAAATACCGAGTTGGCAGCGATGGTTTGACATACGAGCTCGTCTTCAGCGACGAGTTTAATACGAACGGTCGGACCTTCTATCCAGGCGATGATCCTTTTTGGGAGGCGTCCAACTTGCACTACTGGTGAGTCTCGCGGATGAATGGTACGACTTAATGCCGATGGTCGTTTAGGCCTACTGGCGACTTGGAGTGGTATGATCCTCAGGTACGGCGACGGCCAGATTGCGCATCACGATAGTCGTTTGACTGATATCCAAAGGCGGTAACAACGAATGACGGAAAGCTGGTGATCACGATATCCGAGCAACCTATCAATAATTTGAACTTCATGAGCGGTCTGTGGCTGACCTATATCAAGTTTGGTCTGCGGCTGACGTTGCATCAAGGTATGATAACGTCGTGGAACAAGCTGTGCTTTACGACAGGATATCTCGAGGTCAGCATCAGTCTGCCAGGGTCATCACAAGCTCCTGGTTTTTGGCCTGGTGAGTGTCTCGTTTACTAGTTATCCTATCGGCCTCTTACTGGTAATAGGTGCATGGACTATGGGTAATTTGGTATGCTCTTTGTGATTCCGCCCAGATCAGATCTTACTAGTGAATTAGGCGCGTCCTGGTTATGGTGCAACGACGGAAGGTGTGTCTACCTCTCAAAGTTTTTTGCTGTGCACGATATCATTCTATTCATAGGCACATGGCCATACAGCTACGCTAGTTGCGACTTGGGAACACTTCCCAATCAAACTTACGATGGTACTCCAGCAGCGGCTGCCACGGGTGGTAACGGTGGAGGCCCGTTGAGTTACCAACCAGGCCAAAGACTTTCAGCATGTACGTGCCCTGGCCAGGACCACCCAGGGCCAACGACAAGTAGCGGATACGTCGGCCGCGGCGTACCAGAAATTGATATCTTGGAAGCTCAAGTCGATGTCTTCACGTCCCCGTTTCAAGGCCAAGTCTCCCAAAGTCTTCAGATCGCCCCTTACGATTACCAATACCAGTTCAACAATGCGTCCCCGGCGACTACTATCAACGATTCGGCAATTACGGTTCTCAACACGTACAAAGGCGGCTTTTATCAGCAGGCATGTTCCGCAGTGACTAATGTCGATAGTCAAAATTACGGTGGACAATCTTACGCGACGTACGGGTTTGAGTACTGGTCGAACCCCAGCAACCGGGGATCTGGATACATCACATGGTACAGTGAAAGTGCGCAGACATGGAAGGTGACAGCTTCCTCGATTGGGCCCGACTCGATCTCAGAGGTTAGCGCAAGATTGATACCCGAGGAGCCAATGGTCGGTTACTTCATTCTATTAAAATTAAAACACAGTCTAACTAATGTTGGGCAGTTCATCATCCTCAACTTGGGGATGTCTCGTAAGCAAGCTCCTCTGCGCAGATAAGAAGGCATTGCTAATTACTTCTTTAGCTTCATTCCAAGGACAGGATTTCGCTGCCCTTCAATTCCCTAGTGCGATGTATGTCGACCACATCCGCCTATACCAACGGCAGGGACTACAAAACGCATTGACATGCGACCCTCCCGGCTATCCAACTTTATCATATATCAACTCGTACGTTGATGCTCGGTTTCATCTTTGCGGTTCTTTCTGATGCGAGTGCTCTTCAGACATCTAAATGCTTATAGCAATCCGAATTTAACGACTTGGGATCAAGCAGGTTACTCATTCCCGTCGAATAAGATGACCAGCACGTGTTGATCTTTGTCTTTTTCTTACATTACTCTTGTTTCCTTCCTGGCTTTAATGCCTACACCACTGCATTGACATGCATTTCCATATCCTGCGAACGCACATTTATCCTGATTTATCGACTGGACTTTATTCACCGAGGTACCCGAACATTCACACCCTACGTAAACCTTTGGAATTTTGCTGCTCGCTGAAGTCGATCATCGGGTCCGCTATCAGAGTAGAGTCCAGGGGAGAGAACTAATATCAGCATAATGTGTCAAAGTAGCTCGAGCGAATGGGCACATCAATAACAGGGTAAACGACTAAGATATGGTATGGTGATGGTATGATATCAAAACAGTGGGATCAACGAATTTTATCAGTTGTGGTTACCTCCTTCGACCTCTCTCTCCCTCGTGGACCAGATCACTTCGCCCGGAAATGCGGCACCTACATCACCCCCTGGCCTTTCGGTACGCAAATAAAGCTTATTGAATGCTTCGTTCAAGCCTGACACGGGCTCGTTCTCCGCCGAGAAAGCGGGATCTCCGAGAACTTGCTGGAGAGACAGACACTGGAACTTCACCCTTTCGGACTCGCCTTCGGGGACGAAGGCGCGCACGAGGACGTTCTTTGACTCCAACTTGACCGCGACCTTGACTAGGTCATTCCATTCCTGGGCCAAGTCCGAGTCGCAGCTGCACGTCTTTATGGATTGCATGGTATGAATAGTACCGACGTCGTGCTCCATCGGGACTTCCTTGTAGTCTAGCTCGACGACCACGGGGTTGGCTTCTAGCGCCTTGGCGGCATCTTGGATGCGATCCCGGAGAAGACCGAGGTCGTGAATGATGAGTCGATCGAGGAAACGGACGCTGGATTTCGAGAGGGGCAACGACAGATAGTCTGGACGCGCGACTCAATGTCTACGTCCACAGAAGAAGAAGAAATACACTCTACTCACGTTTGCGATGAAATTGAATCTGGTGACAGAGCTTTCGGTGGTCGCCCTGTTTCCAATCGTAGACTTGACACTCCTTGCTGCAATACTGAACGTGGAGACACGCCGCGCAAATTTTGAACGACTCGGGAGGTCCCGACTCGTTGCACTTTAAAAAAAAAAGACGTTGTAAGTGATGAAGACGGGTAGGAAAAAAGGAGACTTGCGTACGTTGGGATTTTCGCAAGTTTCGATGTAGGTGACGGCGGAATCATATACCGCTTTTCTGCTCTGAACGACCTCTTCGAAAATAGACCAAGATTTGAATAGCAAGCCGTTCTTGTCAAGTTTTCCAGGTGAGCCACTCGCATGGATCGCCGCCAACTGCTTGTTCATCAGTTTCAGAGCGGGAATGTAAACCGAATACTTGGGGATGATCTCGTCAAGCAGCAGGAACAACGGTTCCCAGTCTTGGCTGTCCTGACCACCCAAGTGTTCGATCCATGGTTCTGTGGAAAGAATAGCAGACAAGATACCCGCCCCGAGGACCTGTACGATCCAAGGAAACCCCTCGAGAGACTCTACATAGGCGCGTATATACCAATATCCGTAGGATAGACACTTGGCAATGAGAAGGTGCTGGTCCGTAGTTGTCTGGTCCACCAAAGATGTGATGACGTTTACCATCATCGTCATCGAGTGCCGCCTGAGAAGAGGGTCGCGGATAGTCTCATTGATGGAAAGAGTCGTAAGGAGATGAATGTCCCACACGATGAGGTCATAGTTGATGGGCGTGCGGGCAACATCTTGTTGGAGGTGGTCCAGCGCGGTGGCAGCAAGAGCGTCGGCGTCGGCGAAAGGACGGAGAACTTCCGACCACTCCCATTTTTCTCGTCGAGAGAATACAGTCATCCATGAATCTAGAGTAGCTGAGACATGAAATATTGGTTGGGATGCAGCAGAGTCGGAGACGGAGAACCTCTCATCCTGGGTTTCCAAACGCCATAGGGAAACAAGAGTGGCGATGATTCCGGGAGAGCTGACGATGAGGTCAAACAAGTCGCCGAGGTATAGATCATCGCAGGCGCCCAAGAAGTCCGTAATGCATTTCTTGGCGAGGATGCGAAATGAAAGATCGACACTCTCCTGATCTACAAAGTCGCTTTTTAAGTGCAACATCCACCGATGGAGGTTGGACCAATGGTCCTGCAGAATCTGGAGGGAACTGTGCGCTCCTGAACATGCATGGAGTTGGACGTTAATGGTGGCCAGGCTGGCGAGGCATAAAGCTTGTCGGACAGGAAGGCTCTTTGAACCCTGGCTAGTATGGTCGTCATCCAGTACGGAATAAAGCGCGGACGCAACTCGATGACGTTGCTCTGGAGTACACACTGGAGCAAGAGCTATAAGCGTCAACTTCTTGGGGGTATTGAGGGACTCCGAGTCGGAGCCAACCAAGAGTTCTTTGATTGCGTCCTACGGGGTCAACGAGATGAGTTATGGCACCGGGTGGGACAAAAGGCAGCACTGACGTCGATCTCCGAGTCGGTCTCGCACATGTTGAAAACTTGGAAGTTGACAACTCTGCGCAGAATGTCGAGACGCTATATATCATTACTCTCTTTGTTTGGCATCACCCTGCGACGGTGGCACAAAGCATGTCTATCGATCTCAGGTTAGACCGCATCAGACGGCTTGCGACGCACCTAGACCGGTTCAAGAGACCAACGATCCATGTCGCAGGAACGAATGGAAAGGGAAGTGTGACGAGCATCGTTGCCTCCATTCTCCGAGCGTCTGGACTCTCCACTGGCAGATTCAACAGCCCTCATCTTGTCTCCGTCTGCGACTCGATCCTCATAAACGATCAGCCCGTGTCGTCGGCAGCCTACGAGAATGCTCGCAGTCTTGTCATCGCTGCAGATCAACGCTTTGGCACCGCTGTCACTCCCTTTGAACTGTTGACGCTCACAGCACTTCACATATTCGAAGCCGCAAAGCTCGATATAGTAGTGGTCGAGGTGGGGATGGGTGGACATCACGATGCCACCAATGTCATTCCGGACGACTGCATTATGGTGTCCGTTCTTACAGCGGTCGATCTGGATCATCAAAATTTTCTTGGCGACACGGTAGAGTCCATTACAGATCACAAGGCCAGAATTGCAAGATCCGGAAAGCCTTTTGTTCTCGGAGCACAGAAACACGCCATTGTCGAGATCACCGCCCGACGCGTGGTCGAGGGCCCAGAGATGGGTGGCCATGTCGTCATGAGTACCCCTGTTCATCCGAGTCCAGGCCGTTCGGACGAGGAGTACCATTTCTCTCCCTCAGAACGACCCTTCATTCCCCCTCCAGGACAACCCATCGAATTTCACTCTGCCCCGTTCACTACGCCAATTCGCGCCAAACACCCATTGCACGGCACTCATCAACTCGATAACCTGTCGCTCGCCTTGACTGTCATCTCTTCCCTGCTGACAGACACAGCCGCTCAGACGGCTCTCGGCAACCTTTCCCACCGTATCACAGCCAAAACGGTTCGCACTGGGATAGAGAATGTTTCCTGGCCGGGCAGGCTCACCTTCCACACGTTGCCGCGGCCCGTGACAGTAGGGTCGACTCTTGATCCATCGGTTGTCTTGGTGGACGGAGCTCACAACACTGCTTCAGCGGAAACGCTTGCCTCGTACATCTCGGAGCTTGTGGCTCAACTCAAACCAGGGTCGAAAATGCAGTTAACGTACATTCTTGCAATCTCTCATTCACCACCAAAGACGCCTTTCGACATGCTGTCCCCGATCTTTTCTCTATTTGGCTCTGAGGGTTCCGTGATTGAAGTGAAGGTTGCAGCCCTGCGATTTACACCTCCAGAGGGTATGCCATGGGTGACGTCTGTCCCGCCTTTGGAAATACGAGACACGGTGCAGCAGATAGTTCACCTGAGAGAGGAAAGTGTGTGGACCCCACCGGATGATGTTGCCGTGGAGCGTCAACTGCGGAGTGCATTCGAGTGGGCGGAGGCTAAACAAGCTGATAAAGAGAACTTGGTTGTCCTCACGGGGAGTCTGTACTTGGTAGCCGATTTCTACCGCTTACTGAGCATGCTTGGAGGGTAGTCGGTAAATGTAGTCATGTGCTACGATGACGAAATAGGAAGTGTGACTTTGCGGTAAACCACACCAAGTTCACGCGACATCCGTGCCAACGTCGCCTTTCCTGCGCAGCGCACAAGGACTTGATCCTGACATCCTCTGACACGATCAAGTACATCCTTTGGCTTGTTCAGTCGCCAGGCCTGCTTCCGACTGGTTCAAGTCCGTGATGAGGCGCGACATTAATGGTGGACCACCCGCCAGCTACAGAGACGCCTCCAACTCTTCGGGGTAAGTCGTTCGCATCCCACTTCTATCTATACATTCATTATTTTTGCAGGCCTCTGTGGAAACAACCGCCGACCATAATACGAGACCCAGCTACCAGTCTGGAAGTGATCCAAGTGAGAGGCGTCTCAACCCGTGATTCACTACACATGATCTTACTTTTACTCACAAGCGTCTTCGTGGCAATGAAAATCCTTTCAGGATGAATAATAACCTTAAACCATCAATCCGCACGGGTAACCCCAACGTTAGCCAGACCCTCCTGGCAAAGGCTGCCGAAGGGCGCAACTTTCCCGATTACGGTGACACCCGTCCACGGAAGCGCCCAAAGCACGATTTCAACAGTTCGTCATCTACAGCCGTCAAATATGTGCCGTTCTCCCAGGCTGGAAACTCTGCTTCTCGTGGAACTGCCACTAAATCCGACATTCGAAGTATCAGTCCGCCCCCCTCAAACGGTCGTCGCAATCCTCCTCCAGATAATGTCGAAGTTATTGATGTAGATCTCAATGCGACGTCTGAGGACCTCGGTGAACGTGTTCCTCGTGGCGAAAAGCCAAAATCGCCGTCTCCAGATCCAATCAACTTCCTGCAGCGTCATGATTTTGAAACCCATCCCGCGGAGCGCAGACCTCCACTGAACAAAGGAAAAGGTCGCGCGGAAGTAACATCTGAACTTATTGTCGAAGGTTCGGAAGAGGACGAGAGCATCGAGGACTTCAACACCCCACCATCTAAATACCGCCGGCAGTCTGACAGCAAGACCATCCCACATAACATTGTCAAGCGAAATACATTAATCTTCGAAGAGAAAGTTCAAGTTCCCGTTCCCGCGATCGATCTCACGAGGAAGACAGGAGTTGTTCGCAAGATGAAGGGAAAGGACGATGTAAGTGAAAGTGACCAGATGGATTTCATGTCTCAAGTTGTCATTGGGGTAGATTGCACTCGGTCGTCGGAGAAGTACAGGCACATCTGATCCCATTGGAACATCATCCTCCGAGTTATTCAACTCGCTGCACGAGAATCATAAGATCCTAACTCTGCCCCTGGAGGCTTATTGTTTAGGTCTTCACCTTTTCCAGCATTCCGAATCTTCATCTCTAAAGCTGGTGTACGATGTCAATCTGAAACAAATAAGGGTAGTACACGGTGGATCATCTCCCGAAAAAATCGAGTTTAAGCTCGAAAGAAATATTAAGTCGATGATGGTGACATGATTCTCTGCTTGTCCATTTTACCAATGAACAATTTTCGCAGATTGTAAACGACAAAGAGAACAAATTGAAGGAAAATCTAGTGGTTCAATTCACTGCTGCACAGCGAGACGAGTGGAAAGACATCGAGAGTAGGTACAAGGGATTCAGTAGTATGCAGACGCTGTTCAGTATTTTTCATTGGGTCGCTGATCTTTCCCGTATAAAGGAAGTGACGGACGCGGCAAGGATGCATTGACGTTTCTATTCTCGACTGCCAAAGACCGGGATTTCAACATCACCACTTATCAGATGTTCCTCAACTACGTCAGAAAAGCATGTTCAAATTCTGCCGCTGAGATTATACCGTCAGTCAACATCATCATTCTTTACGGTGGTGCAGCATTTAACTTTTCTTAGACCGTCCAGGGGCAAAATCATTTGGCAATATGTTACTCGATATGCTGAGATGTTTGAACAAACAGAATCCAGACCGGGTAAGGGAGATCCGAGCGAAAATGATGTAGCCAAACCGCCAGCACTCTCCCGATCTATTACACCATTTCCCTCCACCACCAGGACGCGGACTTCTTTTCTTGAATCGTACGGCAATTTTTTCAATCTATGATTCTTTTCAATTGTATTATTCATCAGTGATCCCCCAAATGGAACTCCCGGCCCATCTGTGTCTCACCGCCGCTCTACGAGACAGTCCGCAATGCAGGAAAAGGTGCTTTTGCCTCCACTAGATCATCCGGATCCCGACGAAGTGTAAGCCTTATATTTTATTAATGATCTGTCTCGTAATCATTCTTCTCAGTGTTTTAATGTACCCTCCGACTGGGACTGGAGCGCTTAGCATCATGCATAGTGATCTAAGGAGACTCCAACCTGAAGAATATCTCAACGATACCCTCATTGAGTTCGGTCTCAAGTATGTTTTTCCCACTAACCAAGAGTCAACTATACTGAATTTACCAGGCTTTGGCTCGACGACCTTCGTGCGACGAATCCAGCGCTAGCGGAACAAATCCATGTCTTTAGCTCCTTCTTTTACAAGAAGCTTAACAACAGAAAAAAGTTCGTCGACATACTTCATGTATTGCCATTTCTCCTCATAGATTGCATTCGTAGCCCGGAGGATGGATATAAAAGCGTGCGTAAGTGGACCTCTAAAGTCGACTTGTTCACGAAGAAATACGTCATTGTTCCTATCAATGAAAAGTATTTTCCATTCCAAAAGTCTCATGTTATTCACTCACTGGTACATATAGCATCCATTGGTACCTCGCCATTATATATGAACCTGGATATACCCTACAGCCACCTCTTCCACACCCTCAGCTTTCTAATACCCGAATAACACGGCAGCGGAAGCAAGAAGGACCCAGCGTGGGAACTACAGTTAACTCTGAACCTGTGGAGTCAAACACCACGGTACGGACCACCGAAGAGGTACCTGAAACTGATACATCCTCCGTGAAAGCATGTAGCGCAACTGCAAATGAAGAACTGGACAATGTTGCCACCAAGACGTTTGACAAATCTTGCTCTATCGCGGAGCAATTGTCTACTACGTCTTCCGAGATTCAAACTCGGGATTCATCCCCCCTGTTGCTGTACCCTGACGATATGGATGTTGACACCTACATTTTTCCGAATCCGGCATGCGAGATTGCTGAAACATTGGAGCCAAATTTATCGTCAGTCATACCAGTCAATCACTTTTATGGATCCGAGCACAAATCAGGAGACATTATCATGGAAAATGAAGATAGCGGTGAGGATCAACAGCACGAAGCTGAGGTGGACGACATGTTGGCTGTAACACAACGTTCATCCGGAGATTTGCCGCTTAAGTATGTCATTCTCTGGCAAACAGAAATTAGCATCCTAATAATTTGCCAGGACCTATATCTTTACCCTGGATTCCCTTGGTAGTCGACATCCCCAGGCCATCAAGGTTCTTAAACAGTACCTCTCATCGGAAGCAAAGGATAAACGTAGCTTTGACGAAGTGCGCGACGCGGTCGGCAAGCAAGTCCAGGTATAGCACTCTTCGTCTTCACTTAGCCACTGGATATAATATTTGCGAGCAGGTCCCCGTTCAGCCAAATACATGGGATTGCGGTATATACCTTCTTCATTTTGTCAAGGTCTTCATGAACGCCCCTTCAGAGTTTATGGAGCGCATTCTCTTTGTACGTGATAATCACGTCAATGGCGCCAAGTAACATACTAATTCCGTTAATAGACCAAAGGTACCATGCCAAGCTCCGAACGGAAGGAGATGTGGCAGAATCAAGAGATTCCACTGTATCGGGACCATTTGAAATATCGGGTCATGCAACTTTCGAAAGAATGGAGGGCCGAGAAGACGGCTCGAGAAGAAGCATCGAATAAGTGGAGAAGTGAAGATGCGCTAGAGGTGCAGGCACTGTCTTCTGAAGGTGAAGTGGACATCGTGGAGGACATCCCAAGCGTCAAGCCAGCTCCGGCGCCTAGACAGAAACAACTTGCCATGAGACTCCGTGGATAATGCATGAGTTGTGGATTATTATGCTTTGGATGCCGTTTTCACAGTTTTGTGTACGCACGTACATGCTTCATGATATGGCTCGGTGCACGTTTTTACTAGAACACCAGTACCCTAGAGACGTATAGTTATATATCGCACTGTTAATGAAGTTGATATATATGTTCGAAGCAGATTTCTCTCATATGCTTGTCGTACATGGAAATTTTCGATTTTGATTACGAATGAAGTGGAAGGCCAACTATGTAGTCGAGTATTGCCTGGATAGCAGGCATGGGCAACTAAAGTACTGGCTGCGCACACAAAACAAAAAAGATTATTTAAATGAGAGAAAAGAAATCGTATCAGAAACAGGTTTGCACTATGCTAGCTCAATGGCGAAGATAAAATGCCAATACTAACAAAACAAGTGGTAACAGAAGGAATAACGTGATGGGGCTTGAAAGTTCCAGGGATATCAAGGACTTGATCAAATAGAAGATAATTACAAATCCATCATGATGATTAAACGAGAGGACAGGACACTTGTCTATGCAGACGTCGTTCCAATAAAGATCGGCGGACCAGAGTTAATAAATCCTTCCAAAAAAAAAAAGCGCAGAATTGCATAAAATGACGTCGTCCAATAAACAAGGTTGGAATGGGAACTGAGGCACCTAGGAATACCAGAATTCGTTAAGCTGGTGTCTCCTCTTATGCCTTGGATCGTATATCTATGCAGCATTTTCAGATGGGATAAGCGTAGACGTCGGTGTAGGATATGTCCCCAAGTTGCGGCGTGCCAATGTGAAGGTGGGGGTGACAAACGGAGACGACGAAGACCCAGAACTCCTCGTCGGAGAAATGGGACCAGCAGTTTCATCTGCACTTCCACCAACAGCGGTGGGCACCTGGTGAGAGGTACTATTGTGTGATATATAATACCAGAGCCCGATCCCGATTCCAGTGCACTGAGGAAGGGTTCAAGTCAAAGCCGGTGCTACGCCGTCTTGGAAGACACTCACAACAAGTAGAATGATACCGATCATCCAGACCCAAAGCGATAGGCGGCTAGATCCGCTTTGTGTCTTCATCAACCATGAACTAAGACAATCGTCAACTTTGACGATCTAGTGACGATAAAACATACATACCTGGGTTTCTTTTCCTCTCTGGCAACCATACTGAACCTCCTCCAAAAGTCATCACCGCGTTCTCCACGCTTCGGTAACAAATTATCCTCGGAGTTACCACGTATGATGGTTTCAGAAAAGTTGTCGTCGGCTGGAGCCGGAGACTTTGAAGGACGAACAAAAACCGGCATAATGGGAGTTATCGGTGGTTGAAGAGGATGGGGTGTGCTCGGCACAGCTGGTCTAGGGGCAGCTGTCTGATAGATGGGTGGGGGCATTCGAGGGGCACCCATGTCTGCCTGCGGCCGGGTGAGGCGAAGGGCTTGAGGGACCTGCCCCATTGGTGGTTGCGACGACTGGCCCAAAGCAGAGGGAATTGAGATCTTAAGGTTGCCAACGGGTGCAGGGTATCCGGGTCGAGGAGCTGCCAGGGGGATTGCCATGGCTGGGGGTATACGACCCGCCAAACGAACAGCTCCAGCACCAGACTGGGGGCTTCCTCTAGTATCGTACCTTGGAAAAGGGTAAGCCACTGGAGCATAATAAGGCCTAGTCCAAAAGTACGCACATGTTGAAAACCGCTATTCGGTTCCGGCTCTGGTCACGGTTGTGCTTGGCTGGTAGGGGTATCTGGAATAGCCGTGTGGTATCTAGCGAGTGGAAGCCCCCTCAAGCTGACGCTTTCCGAGGCAGCGATTGTCGATTGCGAGCCGGTAGAGCTCAAAGAAAAGAGAGACGAGAGACAATTAATAGCAACAAGAGAGATAAAACGACTCGCTATTTTGTAGTTACCGGCATCAATCGCCCGGCGTGGCTACGACAGCGACAATCAAGAACCAAATCTCGGCTAACACAGACACCGTGTGGTCCAGGGTCTTCCACTGACCCCGCTCAAATTCTCAACCATCCCACTGGAGTTCTCCTGCCGTCCTTGACGGTGACCGCGTGGCTATTCAGCGTAGACTGAGCACACAGTCACCGTAGAGGATGTCACGTGACTATTGACAATAATTTGTTTGGTATTGTTGACATTGGCGCGTCGCGTCGCGCGCGTGTCGTCACTCTCCTGTCTTTTCCTCTGACGCCCACCATGCCAAAGCGAAAACACGTCATTGACAGCGACGACGACACCCCCGAGTCATCTCAGGGAGTCAAATATGCTAGAACGACAAACAAAGAAGATACCCCTCAGCTTCCTGACTCGCCTCCGCGACGCGAAAGGAAGCCTGTCCTCAAAAAATCCACCACCGAAGAGCACGATTTAGACGACGATGAGGAAGAGGAGGACCTTCACCACGATGAACAGCCAAATGAAGAGGACGAGAAAAGATTCGAGGAGGACCACGGCGAGGCAATTCGCCGCAAGCTTGAACAACGTCGCAACACTATTGGCGTGCGTGTTTTCACTTTTGTCATTGGCCACCTGACGGAGCCCTTCAGAGTATTGCAGAACATGGCATCATCGAGTCTGTCGAGATGAAGCAGTTCATGTGCCATCCTCACTTAACCTTCACATTTGGTCCGCAGGTTAATTTTATTATTGGTGAGCTGCCTACTAGACCACTTGCACCACAGTAGCTGATATACACTTCAAGGGCATAACGGAAGTAAGTAGTATTAGCACTTTTTTAAATTTACGCCCATGGCTAACTTCGCTTCCTATAGGCGGGAAGAGCGCTATTTTGTCTGCCATCACAGTCGCTCTTGGCGGTAAATCCAACTCTACTGGTCGTGGCAGTGGTCTTAAGTCGTTCATTCGGGAGGGTCAATCGTAAGTTTTATACTGCTTTCTTCTGACACTGTCACCCATGCTTTTGCACAGCAAGGCAGAAGTTACCATCGTGCTCAAGAACCAGGGTGAAGAAGCTTACAAACCCAAAGAGTATGGTAAAAGTATCGTCATTCGACGTGGTTTCACGCGGGACGGTTCTTCTTCATGGAAGATCATGAGTAAAGATGGAACGGTCGTCTCCACCAAGAGGGATGAACTAGCTGCCATCTGCGACCATATGAACATACAGGTCGATAACCCTATGAATGTTCTCACCCAAGGTATGATTCCAGCAACACGGGGTGTCACTTATCATCCATCGGTATTTCTAGATGCTGCGAGGCAATTCTTGAATGCTTCTCACCCTTCCGACAAATACAAGGTTGGCGTTGTTTCATTATGTTTTGGAAGCGAAGTTTATACTTCCGTTTACTAGTTTTTCCTTCGTGGGACGCAGCTGAGCCAACTCAGTGAAGAATATGATACGTGCTTAGACAACATCAACCAAACAAAGAAGCTGCTGTATCAGAAGAAGCAGGTCCTTCCAGACCTTCGCGGAGCGTTCAAGGAAGCCACCGTTCGTTTTCAGGAAGCCTCTAAAGCTCGTGAACAGCGGTGCAAAGTTGACGAGCTCAAGAAAGAGCTTGCATGGGCTCATGTAGCCGCGAAGCAAGAGGCAAGTTTTGTTATTTCTACTAGTATCGTGACGCTGACAATCTCAATTATATAGGAAATGGAGGAAAAGTTTGAGGACCTGGCTAAGGATAAGCGCCGACTGGAACGAATTGAAGCCGAACTTGAAACTGCGGAGGTGATCATGGCATTTCCAAAGCTACTCTATTTGACGGC
This sequence comes from Austroboletus niveus, assembly GCA_038090255.1. Lineage (NCBI taxonomy): Eukaryota > Fungi > Basidiomycota > Agaricomycetes > Boletales > Boletaceae > Austroboletus > Austroboletus niveus. Next base: position 33,012 of record JBBPMJ010000146.1, read on the forward strand.
GTAATTTCTTTCCTATTAGTCCCAGTTCAGACTTGCTTCGTCGGAAGTCGAACGTCACGAGAAAGACTTTTCTGAGCTCGGAAACATCGATCATCTCAACAAACAGCGCAATGAGCTTCAGGAGAAAATGCGAGTCAATAAGACCAAGATCAACGACTTTAAGGTAGGTGCTATCGACGATCCTCGCTACACTTTCTAAATTTATTTCTTAGAACGACCGAAATGCGATGAGCACTAGCTTGAAGGCTCTGAACCAGTCCATCAAGGAATTGGATGAGCGAATTGCTACGGAGACCCGTCGGTTGGAGGCTCATACGCAGGCGAAGCGCGACGAAATTAACCGTCGCCTTGACGAAGCGAAAGATGCTGTTGCCGAAGCTGATCGTCGAAACAAGCAAACTATTGACCAGAAGCGCGAAAAGCTAAATGAAAGGGATGAGGTGAAGTCGAAAGGCGAGGCCGCCGAAAACAGGAGACAACAGCTTCGAGAGCGAATCACCGAGTGTCAAACCATGATCAGCAAGTGCAAAGAACAAGAGAAGAATGTTCTAGCTCCGTATGGCCATGATATCAAAGGTGTCTTGCAGAATATAAGCAGGGCACGTTGGCATGGAGACACCCCGGTGGGACCGCTTGGCATGTATGTGAAACTCAGGGATCAAAAGTGGGGCCAGCTGTTGAGGGCACAGCTGGGGTACTTGATGATGTCTTTCGCTTGCACTGACGCAAGAGACCGTGTGCAGTTGAAGAGAATCCTTGAGCAGTCAAAGAAGTATTTTCGTTTGACCCCTTGAATTTGTGATACTAATCAATTTATTAGCTTTCATGTCAACGTTATCATCTCAGAAAGAGACTTGTTCGATTATAGCACCGGTGAGCCACGTGCAGATGTCCTTACTGTCTTGCGCGCTCTTGACGTGGGTCATCTCTTCTGAATCTTATGATGATGACAGCGAACTCTAAATGTGATAGGTATCGGATCCATATGTACTCCGAGTCATGGTCAATGCGTCAAGTATTGAAAGGACAGTGCTTGCACCGAACCGGAAGGCCGGTGACGATATTCTTAAAAGCCTCGCCGGAGGTGGCACTGCGTGGACCGGCGATCATATGCGTGTGATCAGATACCCGTGCGTTGCTGCTTGTCTTGAGTGCCATCATGGTTCATTATGATATTAGCGAGGGAGGTGGTTCGTCTAATAATCTGCAGAGGATCAAAGCCCAGGACGCGCGTTGCATGTTGTTCACGGCCAGTGATGTGTCAGAGCGTCGGTGCGTGTATCCATTTCAGCCCACCTTTAGTGTCTCACCTTATCGGTAGTGATTGGGAGAAAAACCTAAGGATTGCCGAATCAGAGTTGAAAGAAGCTCAAGCTAGTCTTGACCAACACCGTCAAGCCTATGACAACATTTGTCGTGAGATTGATAAGCTTTCCGTGAGTCTTAATATAAATGATATCAGAGCAATATGACAGCTGTATGTAAGTCATCAGAACGACAAGCCTACGAGAATTTGCGGGCAGCCAAGACGTTGCATTCTCAGCTCCAAGAAGAGGCCAACGAAGAAATGCCAGCTGGCATTACAGGTTTGCAGAGCGCAAAAGATGTGCGCACTCGCTTCGTTCTGTCTGCTATGTCCGCGTTGATTTTCCATTTCCCACAGGAAGCCGAGGCTGAAAAGACGTCAATATTGGAACAGTTTGAAGACCTTGAGCAGCGGAAAACTGTTGTTGATCAAGAGCAGACCTCATTGTTGAAGGAATTCAATGGCATCAAAGCACAGATTCTGAATTTTGAACAGCTGCGCGATGGAGTGAGGGTTAGTCCCGTCAATGTTTGCGGTGTGATAATACATGACCAGCTTCCACGCAGGCGAAGATTGAACAGGCCGTGAGCGATCGAATGGAGTCTCAAAAGAATCAACAGCACTACAGGGATAAACTTGAGGCGGAGAGAACAAAGTTAGCCGTCACTGAAGCTATGGCAAACACTCTTCAGGAAGAGTTCACCAGCTGGTCACAGCATGCAGAGCAATATTGTGAAAGATACGGAAATCCTCGCAAAGTGGCCGAAGTACAACGTCAGCTTGATTCGGTTCAAGCGGCGCTGAAGGAGAGAGAGCGACGGTAAGTTTTTATGTTCAAATGGTGGCCTCCCTAACTCGATTTCAAGGCAAGGAGCGACCATTGAGGAGATGACCATTGAAGTGAATAAAGCAAAGGCGGATCTAGATAATGCCGAACGCGATATCCAAAGCTTGTCTACTCTCAACCATGTGAAACTGTCTTCATCCCTGTGCTCGGGATACGTATACTGACAAATCACCTAGGCATTGAAGAACTCTCTTTTGGTTCGTCTGGACAGGTGGCATGAATTCCGACGCCATATTGCTCTCCGTTGCAAGCTCGTATTCCAGTATCACCTCTCTGAGCGAGGTTACTATGGAAAAGTTTTATTCGACCACGTTAATCAGACGTTGCAGCTCAAGGTTCAAACTGATGACCAAACATTGACTCAAGCAAGGGATAAAGATCCCCGATCTCTCAGCGGTGGCGAAAAATCGTTTTCGACTATCTGTCTACTTTTGTCGTTGTGGGACTCTATTGGTTGCCCGATACGTTGTCTTGGTAGGCGATATCCTTGTTATATTTACCATCCTCTAACGACGCTTCAGACGAGTTCGACGTTTTCATGGACGCTGTCAACCGCCGCATCAGCATGCGTATGATTGTGTGTTTCATGTCACTGCTACTTTTTCTTGTCTCATCGCGAGGACAGATCGACACCGCCAATGCATCCGACAAGAAACAGTATATTCTGATCACTCCCCAGGAAATGGGCAACATTCAAGTTGGAAACACTGTCCGGGTTCACAAGATGAATGATCCAGAGCGTGGTCAAGGTACCTTGGCCTTTGCAAGCTGAAAAAAGAGTTATCCTATGATTTTGCTATTCGTTTGCGCATTATTCCGCGCATTATTCCACTAATATACGGTATATTATTATGTGACCAAGCCCAAAGTTGTAACATAGGTCTGCACAGGCGAAACGCCATGATTGATACGCTTGTTACATGTTTAAGCATGCTCTTTAAATTCTGTCTTGCCCGCTACCCATCGTCGCTCGCTGGCTCCGGAACCTCGAGCGTTCTCACCACCTTGTCCTTCGCCGAACTGTTCTACGCCTGCACCCTGACGTTTACGTCCGTGTTGACCATCGTGCCTACGTTCCCTGCTGGACATGCCTTGTATGGGGACACCGATACCTGCATACACGTCTTGGGACGTCGCTCCTGTGATCGCAGCGTCGGGTGAATTATGATCCTCTGCGGAGGCATCTTGGTCGACGACGGTGTCGAGTAGCACGGAGCTGCCTTGTAACTGACGACCTGCAGCAGTGAGCCTTTGGGAAAAGATGAGCGCATTGAAAGGCGACATACCTTGGTTGGTAGGTGAAGCGTGTTCCATATAGTCTGCCCCACGAAGAGGGTTTTTCCCTTCGGGAGAGCGGTGGTGTGGGTGTGTAGGCATGAGATCTTGAGCAAGCTACAAGTTGGATCCCGAGTTTTTATGTTTACCCCCTGAATAACTGTGATGTCATTCATCTCATGCTCACGTGCCAACTTGAAGTGTACTACATGTCAAAAAGCGATCGTTCCAAGGCGCTCGAGTTCTTTCAATCTGATAAGCCTGGAAAGCTCTTCTCGCCGGGTCCCTCTGATGGCACACCATGAAAAAGTCACAAGGTCCGGAGACGCGGCCCAGGCCGCGAACGAGTGCCCTACACCTCGCTTAAGCACCGAGTGTATAGCCACGTTAAATAGCGTTTAGAATTGATATCGACTGTTACATGGGTATATGCGCTCAGTCGACAAGCTTCTTGCCTCCATCCCTAAAGCGCTTGAGCTCTTTCCGCCAGGGCTCCCACACTTGTCCATACTTGTTGATAAGCCTGGAAAGCTCTTCTCGTTGATCCCTCTGATATACGCCATGATAAGTCACAAGGTCTGGGAGACGCGGCCGAGACTCACCAAGTTCCACGGTTCCTCGCCACCGTACACGTCTGTGAACAAATCACGAAGATCACTCTGCTGGAGCGTCTCGGTCCGTTTCAGTGTGGAAATGACGTCATTCTTCAACCTTGCTTTGAGCGCCTCTTCCTCCTCGTCGTTCCACCAACCTCTCGACTCCATGAACAAGCGGAAACGTGTGATTGGGTTATCGATCTTCTTGTGATTTTCGACTTCTTGCCGTCCACGGTATGCGAACGAGTCGTCGGACGTCGAATGGTGACCGACACGGTAGGTCATGGCTTCGACGAGGACAGCGCGACCGGCTTCGAGGCACCGTTTGCGTGCTTCTTTCACGGCGTTGAAGACGGCCAATATGTCGTTGCCGTCCACACGGATGGTATCAATGCCATAACCGGGTCCACGTGCGGCTATACCGTCGCCGTGATATTGTTCGTGCGCAGGCGTCGAGATCGCAAAGCCGTTGTTGCGTGCCAAGAAGATGGTCGGAGAGGGGACTGTGGAAGCCAGAAGCAACCCGGCGTGGAAGTCGCCTTCGGAAGCAGCGCCTTCGCCAAAGAAGACACAGGCTACGTTCTTGTTTCGTCTTGCCGGATCGCGCTTGAGGGCGAATGCAACACCGGCGGCTTGTGGGATCTGGGTTGCAAGCGGTGAGGAGATGGTGTGAAAGTGATGCTCGTGGGATCCAAAGTGCTGGGTAACAGATGAGATGGCAGAGGAAATGGCAAGGGAGGACATACCATGGGCATCTGTCTGCCTTTTCCACACTTGTCCTCGTAGTTGCCGAAGCACTGTGCCATTGCGGCATCGATGCCAAAACCCCTCCAGAGGAGGACACCCATTTCACGGTATTGACCTGGGAATGGTCATGATAAAAGCACGATTAGAACACGGGTGCGCGTACCTAGGACTCTTGATATGACGTGAGCATTGGGTCAAGAAGGTGGACAAGAACACGGACTCATCATCGTTGGCCAATGCCGCGGCGGAACCAATTATGGTGGCTTCCTCGCCATACTAGGCGAGCGGTCAAAACTCAGCTCGGCGGGAGTGGCCGAGAAGAAGACTCACCGATGTCATCTAGAAAATTTGATTAGATATGTTAAATGAACGGATGGCAACGTACATAAAAGGATATTTTGCCTTGACGTTGTACGTTGTAGAGTATGTTGTCCATCGTCGGCAAGAGCTGCATGTGTTCGTACCTGCAAAGGCCGCGTTAGATGGCAGGTCAGACAGAGACACGGGGGACGCACAGCTTGCGGGCAAAGTGTGGTGTGATCTGGGTGGGGTGTCAGGAGAGGAGTGGGCGAGAGAAGAAGAGGACCGACATCCGGAAGATCCGCGCCATGGATAGGGACGCCGACGCCATCGAGCACTCTGTAGGTGGGTATCCGACCCTCGACGGAATTGAAAAAGTGGAGGTTGGGCGTGACGGGGGAGGTCGAGTTGGGGATCAAGTCATGGCCAATAGGAAACTTGGGGGGCACGGTAACAAGCGATCTCGAGAGACACACTGGCAGCGAGCGGCCAAGTTGTGGTCGTCTGAACATAAGTCGTGCGGGTCAAGCAAAGATGTGGGCCGGAACTTGGCCGGTTCATTACGTAGTACAGATCATTCCACTGCCAACTTGGACGCCTCTCCCGCTGCCTTTCTCCGTCCGCCCATCAGCAACGTCACGTAGTCTGCACCACCCAACACATGTCCGTCCTGCCGCGCCTTGGCCTTGGCCTTGATCCCGCCGCGCTTCTTGGACGACTGCACGGACTGCACAGACGGTGCCAACGCTGCGGCAGCCTGCGACGGGGCGGTCTTTTTCTGTGCCAACATAAGCGAACGGACACTGCCAAATGGCGAGGAAGACTTGCGACTCGTTTGTGTAATTTTGCACTCTTGCCCATTGGCAGAGGGTGATGAGGAAATAATTCCCACGAAATGACCCGAGACGCGGACTCAAAAAGCTTTCGTCCGTCTTTCTCTTCGTCACGTTTAACCATGTCTCTCCCTCAACCCGTCCCGCCCTCTTGGAAGGTCCGTTCATATCCTTCTCCCCGCCTTCTCCCCGCCTAACCCCCCTCCAGGATCTCGGAAAGTCCTCCAACGACCTCTTGTCCAAGGACTACCCCTTCCACGGCACCTCCCTCGAGGTAAAGACAAAGACTCCCTCCAAGGTCGTCTTCAAAGTCGCCGGCTCCCGCGACTCCAAGTCTCTGGGCATCGCTGGTGATCTCGAGACAAAGTTTGCAGACCCCAAGAATGGCCTCGTCTTCACCCAATCTTGGAACACCGCAAACGTCCTCAAGTCCCAAGTCGAGCTCGAAAACTACATCGCCAAAGGCCTCAAGCTCGACCTCACCTCCTCTTTGACCCCTGACAAGGGCACAAAGTCCGCTCTCTTCAACGTCACCTACAAACAGTCTGGTGTACACACACGTGGTGCTCTTGACGTCTTCAAGGTCCCATTTCATTCCTCTTTTTTTTTACCACTCTATCTCATCGCGTGTCCAGGGCCCTACCGTCACCGCTGACACCGTCTTGGGCCGTGATGGCTTCCTCTTCGGTGCCGAGGCTGCCTACAACGTCACCGAGGGCAATATCACCCGTTATTCCACTGCTTTCGGTTTCAATGCCCCCGAGTACGCCGTCACCATCCACGGTCTCAACAACTTCAACACCTTCTCTGCGAGCTACTATCACCGTGTCAGTCCCGACGTAGAGGCTGGTGCCAAGGCCGTTTATGACACCAAGTCATCCTCGGGTGTTAATCTCGAAGTCGGTGCCAAGGCGTAAGTCTCATCGTCCACCGCTCCATAATCCATTCAACCGATCATCTTATTTTCAAAGCTTCCTTGACTCGGCCGCTTTCGTCAAGGCAAAGATCAACAACACCGGTATTCTCGCTCTTGGTATGCCCCCCACTCCCTTGTGCCATCTGGATGCTCATGGGCAACGCAGGCTACACTCAGACCCTCCGACCTGGTGTAAAGGCTTCGTTCGGTCTCGCTCTAGACACTCAACGATTGAACGACGTTTCTCCTTCTGGTCCTGCCCACAAGGTTGGAGCCTCTCTCACCTTCGACGCTTAAAATTATCCCCTAGTGATTATAATGGATGTATTTACTCATTCATAACACAATCCACGTTGAGGATATCCTGACCCAATGCTACATGAACAAAAACAAAGCAGTATACTTACCATGCATGGTTTCCGTCAACGAGTAAGGATGTAGCGTTACGCAAAAACTTCATGCAGCCATGCTTCATAGTCATACTCGGGCTCTTCTGTCTCATTCTTTGTTGAAGGCAGTACCTCTCGCAGATACTCGATGGCGCTGGCGGGCAGTTGAGCTAGTCTCAGATCCAGCTCAGTCACAAATGGCTACAAAGAATTCTCAACTAGAGCATGATCACTCGAGAAAAACCATACCTTGTCTGCTGCAATCCCACGGAAGGACTCTCGAAGCTGTTCCGGCGAGGTTTGGTCTTCCAAAATGTCCACCTATCAGGTCGACCGTTCGTAAGCGCTCGCAGGACCAGCAACTACATGACGCATACCAAAAGATTGATGAATGCTTCAAACGTCACCGCTCCATAGTCTTGGACGAGTTGATCATAAATGTACATCAAGTCCTCGTCCTTTTTTTTCGCATTCTGTTTAAAACCTCGTGACAGGGGAAAAAGCGGTGCACACCGAGTATATGATGCCCAGACTGGCCAACGCGGCGCTGAATTCCGATAGGATGAGCGTGTTCGTTTCGTCCCGATCAAAGTACCGGAACGTGCTTTCGAACTGTTCCAGTTGGGCTGGCGTCAGATTGGTCATGTTCCTCGACACGATCTGGTGCACATCAGCAGGACGGGTCAGCGACGACGGGGGGAGCGAGTACATGCCTGGTTATCGAGAAACGAAATCTTTTTGGCGATCGCTTGCGTGACGAGTTCGAGTTCAAAATCGAGGTCTTGCCACGTGAACACGGTGTAATCGTTTTCTTCCACGTTGGCTTCCGTACAATCGTTCTCGGCCTTTTCTACACGACCAAGGGCATCGGCTAAGCCTGGAACTCGAAGTTGTATCTTTTGGACTTGCTCCTGTTGCTCCTTTTTTTTTTTTTTTGGGTCGTGGTTAAACGACGCCGTGGAACAAAAAGGTGGGGGCGAACCTCTAATGGACCTTGTACATCGGCGAGTTCGAGTGACACGCAGCGTAGACGTTGCGAAAAGTCGTTGGCAAGATCTGCAAACTGTTTTCGTAGGGATTCCTTGATTCTAGCACCTGTCAGAGACGCTGTAGCATACCGTGATGTGGTACACGTACTGTCGTATTTGTGCATTTATGGATCGAGAACGTTTCGCCTCCGAGTCTAGGAGTTCGTTCCATGCATTGCCTATATCCTAACGTTTATGTTCTCGAGTGAGCGCGAGATTCAAAGAAAAAAGGGTGCCGTTTTTGCTCACTGAAAGTGCAAGTCCGACAGGAGGGACGTATTCCCTTAACCCGTACGTCCGAAGTTTCGTCTGGATATTGCCGAAGAGAGTGGTGACGTCTTGTCGTTCTGTGACCCAAGTACGCTTCGTCGTTTGTTTATAAGTAGTAAAAGCCGACGACTGTCCCTTCGCGTCTGCGTACGTGCCAGTAAATTTGCTTGCAGCCCACTGTTCCTGGACTTCATCCAATGCACAAAGCAGCTATGGATAGGTCAGAACGAAATGGAAGGGGATCGGGAACTAGCCAGACATTACGAGCCCTGCGTTCGTAATCGTTCTTGCTCATCCACACCGATTGCATGAGTTCGGCAAACTTCTCAACCCGGCGCGAGACAGTTTCTGCCTGGTCTGTACGAGCACTTTAGACAGACGAGAGCCTACGTAAACACGTCGACTGACCCATCGTAGAAAAGGCATGGAAATAACTGGCGATATAAGTCATGACGCTCCGTTCGTCCGGCCGTTCCGAATCACACAAGTCTTCGACTTCGAGCAGTTGCTAAGATGGAAAGTCATCGAAAGCGACCGCCCACTCTACGAGGTATACTGACCGGAATGCCAAGATGGTCAGCAGCAACCTGGAACGCAAGACGTGTGTTTCCGTGTCGATCTGACTAGGCAATGTCACTCGAAGAAAAAGGACGAGGAAGGATACCCCCATACTTTGTTTAGCTTGTCATAATCTAAAAGATCAGGACGATGACAATGAATGAGGGCACATCTACGAAGTGTGAACTCGGCGTCCCAGGAAAAGGGTGAATGCTCACAGTGCAAGCCCATCAGACCAGCTGACAGAAAAGTCCTGCACGTCGACTTCCTTGTATGGTGCTGTTTTTCGCTGACACCAGAGCAAGAGACCCTCTTTAGCCGAGAGGCCCTCCGCGCTTAGAGTGGCTCAGACAACCACCATTCGTCGTGTCGAGCATTCCTCACCTGATGTCCGCGATGGTAAAGCGAAGTACAAGCGTCCATATCATGCCCAGAATGAGTTTTAAATTACCGTCCATGATATCTGTACCCGATCTCGCTGAGTGAAAAAGAAAAGCATCGTTCAGCAAGACAGTCACCTTCCGGACCGATGTTGGTGAGTTTGATGCCCCTCTGTCTGATAAACTCCAAAGCTTTGTTTACGTTCTCGGCTTTCTGAACGCGCATTCTCGGGTTCCTGTTATATCTTCCAAGCGAGGTATCTCCTGATGAATGGTGGTTTTGAGCTGCCACATCACGCAGAGGATGGGATCGTTACCCATGATCTCCTGCCAGGAAGTGTCACTATCAGCATGCGAGACGCGATAGAAGAGGTGGACGGACCATTAATTGGATGAGGCGTACGCCGTCGGAGAGATCATGTACGAGCGAGGACATGGGTGGGTGTCCGTTGGCCTCCAACTTGGCGTTGAGCCTGGAGATTTTTTTGGGATTGGGAACGCGGAAAGAGCAAAGATATGGATCGTACCATTTGCAAAACGTACGCTCTTGGGTCGAGTCCATCGAAGAAGACGGCCGGGGCGTTAAGTACTTGGGCAAGTCACGCCGGCGACGCGTTGATTACATACACTCGGTATACGCTCATTCTCTTCCACCATGACCACACAGTTTGACCGAATATACCACGACCTATCGTCAGAAGTCGGCAGTGAGTCCCCCCCCCCTACACCGTCTTCTACGACTTCATTTCGACCATGAACATCCACAGAACTCCGCCTCGCGAGCAGCGGCATCGCCTGGAAGGGCGAAGAAAACGAAGGCGTGACAGCGATACCTGCAGACGAGATTCGATGGGCCCAGTGGTTCCGCGTGGCAAGAAACTTTCAGCTCCGAGTCGGCCTCAAGGACAGGCGGAAAGAAATGTTTGACGGCTTCGTACGCGAGGTGCGCGGAATACCGCTCTTTTTTGTTGTTGTCGTTGTCGAGGAGGATGTGAACAGCGCTTGTCTTTAGGACCACGACAGACTCGCGAGTTTACTCAAACAACACTTTGGTGTGACGTTGGAGATCAAGGATGTAACGTTCAAAGGGTGGAACTGGGGAGTCACCGACATTCAAGGTGTGTGTCGTGCGTACCAGCGGTTTGCCCTATCAGTTGCTCATTTTCTGCTCAGGGCAAGACCTTGCTTTCTTGGTGTCCAACAAGACTGCTTTCGAGCTACCCTTGAAGCAAGTCGCCAATTCCAACATTGCCGGAAGGACAGAAGTGTCTCTCGAATTCGTGTCTTCATCGGCAGGTGGAAAAAAGCCTTCAAGAAACGCGCCCGACGAGATGGTCGAGATTCGCTTCTACGTTCCTGGTACCCACGCCAAACTTCCCGGTTCAGATGCCGGCTCACAAAAGTCGGACGTGGAGGAGGACGGCGAGGAGGTTAGCGCAGCGCAGGCTTTCCACGATGCCATCAAAGACAAGGCAGAAATCGGACAAGTCTCTGGCGATCTCGTACTGAGCTTTGAGGAGGTGCTCGTACTCACCCCTCGTGGACGTTACGACGTGGACATGTTCCTCGACTTTCTACGACTCCGTGGTAAAACTTATGACTACAAAATTCTCTACTCGAGTATCTCTAGATTATTCCTGCTCCCCAAGGATGACCAACATGTTCTGTTCATCGTGCGTATTCGTCACTTCTTCTCCGAACAGCATCCTGACCACGCGCAGTTGGGACTTAGTACGCCGATCAGACAAGGCCAAACGAGATATCAGTATCTGGTCATGCAATTCGCCCGAGAGGAAGAGACGACCGCTGAGCTCAACATGTCCGAGTGCGTTCACAGCCGACCATTATCTAAACGACCCCTACTAAACGAACGCCAGAGAGGAGATCGCAAAATACGATCGACTGAAAAAGAATTACGAAGATCCTACGTTCGAGGTCGTATCGGGCGTCTTTCGTGCGCTATCAAAGAAGAAAATCATTGGCTCGGGCACCTTTCAAAGGTGTGTATTTTTTGTCTGTCTCGCTGCTTTTGTCCCCAAGCTCAGCCGTGACAGCCGTGACGGCCATCCCGGGATCAAGGCCAACCTCAAAGCCGTTCAAGGCGACCTCTTCATGCTCGAAAAGTACATCTTTTTCGTGTCCAAGCAACCCACGCTCGTCGAGCTCTCCGACATCCACCAATGCGTGTTTTCGCGCGTGGGCGCGAGCATGGGTGCCAGCGCGGCGCGTACGTTTGACCTCAAGATCGTGACCAAGAGCGGACCCGAATACACGTTCACGTCGATCAACAAGGAGGAGCACGAGCCGGTCGAAACGTTCCTCAAGGACAAGAAGGTGAAGGTGAAGAACGAGATGGTGACGGACGTGGAGATGATGATGAATGCGGGCGCGGGCGATTCGGACGAGGAGATGCAGAGCGTGGCGAGCAGTGGTGACGAGCGACCGAAACCCCGATTGGGCGGTGACGAGGACGACAGCGAAGAAGGTGCAGGGATCGTCGCATGCTCGTTGCTCTTGTTGACGACCTTTTTTTTTTTCAAGACGAGGATTTCCAGGCGTCTTCGAGCGATGCGGGGTCGCCGAGCGAAAGTGACTCCGAGTCTGAAGGAGGCGTGACCGCCTCGGACGCGAGCGGTGACCGGGAGCTGACCAAGGCTGCGAAAGAGGGAAAGAAGAAGCTGTCCAAGAAAAAGGCCAAGGCCCAAGCGGACGGGAGTGACGCCGAGGAACCCAAGAAGAAGAAACCCACCAAGCCAAAGGCCAAGGCGAAACCGAAAAAGGACGACGGAGACGCGATGGACGTGGACGAGGAAAAGGAAAAGGAAAGACCCAAGCCGAGACCGAAACCAAAGGCGATCAAGGAGGACGATGACGATGGGCCGGCGAAAAAGAAACAAAAGACGTCGGGGTGATCGTTGCTGTCCTCATTTTCTTTTTCGTATCCATCGATCGATTCCGCCCATCTAAAGTATCATTTCGTAAACTACAGTGCGTTACATCCACCTACATGGTATAAAAGAGCCTAGCGTGATAAAGTAAAAGAAGAAAAAGACAATCCGCATACAAACAAGATGTCCAAAGCGCTTCACGGTCACGCATCTGTTTTCCGTTTTGCTAGAAGGGAGCCTGGCTCGAAAGCGACGTTGGCCATCGTGGACTGGCTAAAAGGCGGTGGTACAGAGACCAGAGGTTGCGCAGGACGACTAGATACAGACATTTTTCTGGTTCGGGAACGCGACAGTGGCTTGGCTTGGGAAAGCGATTCGCCAGGTTTCGCAAAAAGCACGTTGCGCTCCTGGTATAATACGTACGACTACAAAAAGTCAGCGCCTTCTTCCCAAAAAAAGGAACAAAGGCGTTTGCTTACACGAGCGACGAGTATAGCCTGCATCCAACTTTCGCCGTCCTTGGGATTGCAAGAAAACACGTGCACGTAATCTGCCACGTTCTCAAACAAGGACGGGTGATCGGTGGACTTGACGGCAAACACGAACGGCTTGGGCGATTTGTGTTTCCGCGTCATGTTGTACGCATCAAAGTTGGACAGCGAGCACAGGAATATTTCGTCCTTTCCCTACGGAGCAGCGGGGGTTCAGCGACGCAACGAGCTATCGAGCTTCGCACACCATACCGTGTCCCGTTTCGACAACCACAAGCCGTGTTCGCGAAGTTCCATCCAACGTTTGCTCCATTTTCCTCGTTTGCTTTCCCACTCGACCCAACCTCGATGGGTGGGGGAACTCGTAGGTATCGACTGAATGGACACAGTCAGCATCCATCTTCTTCACCAACCCAAAAAAAAAGGGGGGGACTGACAGAACGACTCAATGTCTGGGCCAGCGGCGTTTGCTTGATGACGAACGCGTTCAATAACTTGTCCTTGTTCCACGAGGCCGTGACGTCCGACAAGAGCTCATAATCTCGTACAGGCCGTTCTGCAATCGAACGGTGAGCCTCACTTCGCGGACACGAACGAAACGCCTTACCCATGCCATAATCCTGAGCCACCTCGAAAAGCATCCACGGCCCCGATCTATCCAACATGCCCTGACTGGCTACGGTATCGATCACGTCCCCAGCATTCGTGGCAGGCGTGATCTCCACCATGTTAAACCGCTGCATATTCTCGATGAATATCCGTTGCTGCACGATAGGAACTCTGGACATGAGTTGCGGCGGCGTCGAGTCCGAGATGGGCAATGGAGGAACGGGCGGTCGTTGGACCGCTCGCTGTACAGCATCATCCATGGACGTTCGAGGAAGATTCGCGGTCGGTCTTCGACCGTCCTCGCTAGGGCGGCCTGGCTTGGCGTAGTGGTCGTATCCTGCTGTCGTACTGTCGTGGACAGCGCGGGGAGCACGACTAGAGGAAGCAGACGTCGCGCTACGCCCTAGGCGAGCGTTCGGGTTGTACTCTGGTGACGGTTGAGTTTCCACGTGCCGTCCATTAGTTCGATGGAAAGAGCGCATCGGCCTCAAAGGTCTGTCCTGGGACGATGGCTCGGGAACGCGAGAGGAATTTTTACGCTGCAGGTGCCCCTGATCCGTGTACCTGCCTCGAGATGGACTTCGAGAGATACCGCTAGCATAACCGGGCCCTCGAGGGGTCGGGTTGCTAGGTACGAAACTGTCATGGACTGGCGTGCGTGTGTTGTTCTGGAGATTCGCCAACTTTCTGGTCAAGTCTTCGATCGGGAATGCCTCCAGGGGTGCAAATCGGGGACCAGAAACAGGTGCTGGCGCAGCAGATATGGATCGCTTCCGAGGACTGGTTGGCGCAGTTGCTCGCAAGGGTTCTGACGGATGTACTGGCTGGGGAGCCCGAGTACTCTTTGCACGCTCTAGCTTCCGTTGCTTGCGTTCGTCGTGCAGCTGCCTTCGAATCGACTTTTGTGCAGAGAGCGCCGTCGGCACTCGCTGAGCCAGTGGGACGTCGTCATCCGAACCGGCGTCAGCCTTTGAATAGCGGGAACGGGTACGTGATTGTGCACGTGGAGGGGAATCGTTGGACATGCCGTCAAGGCTGTAGTAAACGGTGATGTTATCCGCGTCGTCGTCGGAAGATGAAGTGAAGTCTGAGGAGCTCGACGACAAGCGGGGTTTACTTTGACGCGCCTTGTCGCCGTTGTTATCGTCGCCTCCACCGCCGCCACCGAAAGCGCCGGAAGAGTGACTACCGGAAGACTGGTCTCCATGTCGCCTGGTTGGTTCTCGACCTCTGCCCTCATCTTCCCTGCCGCTTTGCCTTTCAGGTTGGCTTCGTTGCCCACGCCACCCGCCACTATCTTGGGGTGATTCAGGATTTGGTGAACCTATAGTGCGGGTGGGTTCTGCACTAAGTCTGCGCATGGTGTCGACAGAGGTTCGAGAGACAAAGTCGAGGACTGGATCGTAAAGGGAGGGAAATGGCGTGATGCCGACGTGGTTGCTTGCTTTGGTGTCAGCGTCGGGATCGACGTCTGGTTCAGAATCGGACAGGTCGGAGAGAGACTGGGTATAATAGTCGAAATCGGAATGATAACTCAAGGGGTCGTCTTCGTCGGCCATGTCGTCGGCAAGCATGGAGTCGTGGTCGTGGTTGTTGCGGACGGCGTGTTCAGGCTGGAACGAGGAATCGATCGAAGAAGAGCGGGAGGGAGTGGACGATGAGGGCTCGGAGCTGGTAAAAGATAGCGAAGGGAGAGCGTCTATGTCGGCATCGTCAGCGGATAATGAGCGTGAGGAAGCCGTTTCATCAGTAAGCGAATGGGAGTTAAGCGCTGATTCCTGAGACACGAGACAAGTGTCTGCGAGTGGGTCTGCAGGAAGACTAGCGTGGTCGGACAGCGGTGGGTCTGATGGACTTTGTCTACTTTTTGTGAGAAGATGCAACTCGGCGTTCAAGTCGATGTCCCAAGGCTCGTGGGGTAAGCGTGCACCGGGCGTGCCTTTTCTGACCTTAGTGATGGTGAGCAATGATGGGTGGATGTCGTATTAAAGCACACCTTTCTGGCAGGGATGGACATGTTCATCTGGGCGAGGGTGTGCAAGGACGGCAGAGAGGGACGTGGTGCAAAGGCAGGCTTCGTTTTGGCGGGACGGAGCTGAGCGTGGCACGAGGAGTGGTCGGGCGTGGACGGTCGGGATAAGGTTGGGTCGGCCAGGTTGGCAAACGGATCGTCGTCGAGGAGGGATGGCAAGGAGGACATCGTCATGGAGAAGGAGACGAAACGCTGGATTATCTGTCAAGACGGGTAACCATCTCACACGTGAACATACACACACACACCTGGCGCTCGTCGCCGACGTTGACGACGTTGACTAGCATCGCGGTCGTCGAGTGTAAAGAGTCGTAATGAATCTCCCCGGTATGTATTGGCACGACGACAAGCAGCGCTACTTTCCCTCGCCCCCGCCCACCGTCGTCCATAAATCCGTCCCCGCCATCACCGACGTCGACGACGCCATCACCATCACAAGGCGGTGCTCTCACACACACCTCCGCTCCGTCGTTCGCACCGCATACAAGGATGTCCTCATCCAGTCCGTCCCGTCTCCTGCCCACACCGGCCGTGGCTGATCGTGCCTGTCAATGCCAGCCAAATCCGCGCCGCCCAGTTCCCCCTCACTGACTCCCTCACGCGTTCCATCGTCCCTGCCGACGGCCTCGTGTCTGCCTTCCAGGTTCGCTTCCTTGCCTTTTCCGCGCGCCCCTTTTAACGCGCGACAAGACCGTCTGCCACGGCGGACGCGTGTGCAGCTTCGTCGGAGACACACACGGATGGTTTTACTCGTCCGTTGAT
Source organism: Austroboletus niveus (assembly GCA_038090255.1). Classification (NCBI taxonomy): domain Eukaryota; kingdom Fungi; phylum Basidiomycota; class Agaricomycetes; order Boletales; family Boletaceae; genus Austroboletus; species Austroboletus niveus. The sequence goes on from JBBPMJ010000146.1 coordinate 49,239, forward strand.
GGAAACGGTTGGCAGCGCCAGTTTCATCTCTCCTCCGAGGCGCGTTCCATCATCTCGATCTCGTTCCGGGCTCTCACCATCCGTTCAGGTGTTTTCCATATCCATATCCGGATCGACTTGCGTGTCCGTCCTTTACTCTCTCGTCCATGCTTGAACTGACGTCGTCTCAGAGCAACTTCCTTTGGTCCAGAATGTAGAATCTTGTATCTCCCTCTCGATTGCGACATCGTTGATCCTGGCGTCCACATCTCCCGGATCGACAGCCGCATCGTCCATGACGTCTGGACTGCAGATCTACAACAATCTCGTCTTGTTCTTGGTAACCAGGGTCGCCTTTCTCCCACCATCCCACTGAATCGTTATTTGTATGTAACTCAGGTGCAAACAAACAGGCTGTCGTGATCGACGATGTTGAATTCTGCACATCCTTACGACGCCTCCCTACCCACAGTGACGTGTTTGCAGTCGCTCAGCGCGAGGTCTGACCGCTTCTTTTTCGTTCCTTTCCTCGTCTTTGATCTTGTTACAGAGTTTGCTCTATACGGGCCTTCGAAACGGCACCATACTCCGATTTGACACCCGAATACAAGGGTCGAGCCCTTGTCCCCTTTTCAAAAGCGGAACCAAGTCCACGAGCCCGATTACCGCCCTAAGGCACCTACGTGACTACCAACTCCTCGCAAGCTTCATGGACGGCAGAGTAAGACTTATTTGTTGCATCGAAGCCACGCGCTAAGAACAGATTTAGATTTCAACCTTTGACTTGCGATTTCCCATTCGGACGCCATTGATGACGTTCAGTGGCAACTTGAACTCATACACTGTCAAATTGGTCGGTTATTATCGTCAGGGTCTCACAGTTTCGTACTGAACAAAGCTTCGCTTATAGCCCCTGGTAACTGATCCTCACGAGAAAATTCTATTTGCCGCAGGCCAAGACAACAAGATTAGAATGTGGTCCTTAATTACAGGAGGACCGGCACTTGATCCAGGAACAAATCCAGCCAATCAGACAGCGTTTCAACAACCGTTCGAGCATCGTGTCGCAGCACTACATGTACTCGAGGAAAGAGAGGGAACGTGTCTTTGGGCTGCATCCGGGCGAGAGCTGTGCAAGTACAGACTGGGCCATCGTTCGACCGAGGTATAAGGCGGGAAGAAGAAGCATCACACGACGTTACAGGGGAAAAGGTCAACTAGCCTCATGGCAAACGCAACGGGGCAGGGATGTAGGTACGCCGAGGAGGTCGGGAGGTCGCCAAGACAAAAGTACGTGGGATCCATGTTTCGGTCGGGTAAAAGGTGGAGAAAGTCGCTGTCGACTGGTTCTGGAAGCGGGGATCTGGAGAATCGATCGTGCACTCGAGGGTGGAAGAATTGAGAGAATTCGGGGTAACGGTTGCAGAGAGGGTTCCTGGAGTAGGTGGGTATCGTTGCGAGCGTCGGACTGTATAGACACGAAGGGGCAGAAGCACATCGGTGTGGAGGCTCGAGGTCGGTGGGAGGCGGCTGACAGTCGGAAGGCGTCGAGGTGGGTCTTGGGGGAGGCTGTGGCAGCTGGAGCTTGAACGTCGGTATGGATGCACAGTGAGCAGCGAGGTCGAGTCTGCGCTTTCCCTTGTGAGCGGAGGTGGATGTCTTTGATCGTTGGCGGGTGAACCAGTCCCTTAGCCACTTTTCGTTGCTGGAAAACGGAGTGAGTGAGTGAGGAACTCTGGTGCGGTGTACACACAGGCCAGTTTCCGCTGCGGCTGCCGAGCGCTCTTGTTTTGTCGGGTTCGGTGAGTTGGACTGGAGTTTCCTGAGGATGTCGAGCTGCCAATCTTGTGCGATGATCGGCCGTCTTCTTTGTGTTCGGTCCATCATAGGAATGGTCAACGTACGAAAAACTCGCACGCGCCGCAGACGGACGCCGAGCTCCACCTTTTCCTTCTCCCCGTCCCCCAATGTCCTCCCCCCTCGACACTCCAGGTCTCCCTGCCATAGCCTCCGCTTCTCGTCTCGTCCTTCTCCCCAACACCGACGACCACGACCACGACGACCCCCGCGAATACGCAGACGACCACGACGACCACGAGGACGACGACGCCCAACTGTCCATCCCACCCCTCTCTCCCTCCCTCGTATTCTTATATCTCTTGGCCCCCTATCTCAGGCTCGGTGCCTTGTATGCCCTCGACTTTGCCGACGCTCCACTCGCCTACGGTCTCGCCGCACTCGTCGTTGCTGCCTCTCTCTCTGCCTTTTGCCGTCAAATATGGTTTCTCCTCGGTCGTTATCTACACAAGTCGTCCATCGAGGAGATTCTCGTTCATACGTTTGTCCAACGTCACCGCACGGCCCGCTCGGCAAGGTCTACCGTCACCATCGTCATCAGTGCGTTATTCAGGATCTCGTTGGCTGCCATGTATCTGCGCGGTCAGTTCAAAGTAGTTTGTGCCCTCTCCTGTCTAACTTTCGTTCAGATGCCGTCGACTCGGCGTCCCTCCTAGACGTCCCACATTCATTCACAGTCTTGCTCTCCTCTCGTTTTGCCATGTCGATCTTGCTATCTATTCTCGCATTTGTACTCTCCTTTCCCAGGTCGTTGGCCTCCAAGCCCGTCATATATGCCACCGGTCTGTCTGTAGCCTCCTACCTGGCGTGGTTGGTTGCGATATCTCGTTCGTACGCCTCGAGCGAACTGTTACTGCCAACCCTGAGCTCGTTTAGACGAGGCGTATTGTGGACAGAAATCAGTTGCGTATTTCGTTGCGCTTCCTTCTTTCTCCGCCTTCTCATTCGTCACGCAGGTAGCTTGACTTTTGCGTGCACCACTACCATGACGGTACCCTTGTCCGCCTCTTTGGCGGCGGGAACGCCTCTAATCCCTGTCTCAAAGAACTCGAGGACGAGATCATTCGAGTTTTTGAACGTGTCGTCGACCACACTCGGCGTGTTGCTCATACTTCCCCTCGTGATCATTGCCGCGTCGCCTCGCGCTCCGGTAAGTGGAACAGATAAATGAACCAGCATGGACTGACTCGCCACGAGGCCTCGGCCCCAACGACGAACAATCTCGTCCTCGGCCTGCGCGTCGCCACCCTTGCATTATCCATCCCCTCGCTCATCGTATCCACAACGCTCCTCCCATCACAAGGACTCCTCCGCACCAATACCGCGTTATCCATCACCATCGTCGCTACTCTGGCACTCAGTCTCGTGCCGTCCACCATCGCCAATGTTCTCGCCGACGCCATGTTATTTTTTACCGTCCTTGGTGGGTTTTTACTTCCAGGTATGCCCCGTCTTTGTTGTCGTTTCAGGGAAACGTCCGATGACGGCTTTTTTTTTCAGCCTTGGCCCATATCACGATCCACTACTTTCGTCGACCTCTCGCTATCGTCGTACCTCAAGCACCACCGCCGGGTCCTGGCAGTCCACGACCTTCCGACGTCGAATCCTCGCCGTTTCCGTCCGGTGATCCACTTCTTCAACGCAAGGAACGGCTCTTGCAGCGTAGTCGGCTTGGCAAGCGCTTGTTGTGGGACGTTGCCGTTTGGGTTTTGTTGATACCGGCGTGTGTTTGCGCTTTGGTATGGGCGGCCGGCCGCCTTGCACAGCAGTCGTAGCTACCTTTTTTTTTCCTTTCTTTTTTGATCGTAGTGATACCAGGCTGGACGGTCCTGGTCGTTCTCTGTGTTGGACCTGTTTAATGGGACTTTAGAAGTGTACCGATCTGTTTGTCTGGAACATGTAGATCACACCTCTCCCTACTGAGTCATGAAACTATACGACGACGGAAAAAAGACCCTTTTTGGGTTGCTGCGTGTTACCCCATTTCCCGTAGAACAATCGCTACAAACTAGTGAATCACGTCTTCAAGTGACCAAGTGCTTAGAGTATGTATAGCGGACAACATTGAATAGTAGCCCTATTTGGGTACCCAGGTTGTGCTGTTCAATCTGTCACTGGTACATACCGGTGTTGATTATCACCATAACACGCTGAGCGGGAGTATTATTTTAAAAATAATTCCATTTCGTGTACTGAATGCTATCTAAGGCGATAGCGGAGACCCAATAAAATCCAGCTGCCTTGCGCCCGATCCACGACAATCGCCTGAGCCGCTCTCGGATCATTATCCGAAACTCCATCATATACGCTCGCCGATTACTAATCGTGTCACGCCATAGGTATTATTTGTGACGTCCAGGCGAGTTTTCATCCGCCTCATTTCATTTAGATGGGTTGGAATCCTCCCCTGCTACCTGTTGGTACATGGTTCTTTTAAATGCAATGACAGTCTGCTGACCTGTCACCTCATGTACAGCTTTGAGACTCTTCCACATCGCATGCGCGATGAACGCCTGTCTGATCCTCGCTGAGATTAATTGATATCAACGCGCGGGCTTTTTTCTCGTTTAATTCCCACGCTGCTACTCCCTCGGCGTCACACGGTTTGGAAACTCCCTGGATAACATTTTCGGCTACATCGTATAGATCAAACAACGTAGTCGTTTTGAATTTCCAGGGGACCCAATTCTCGTCGCCGAGTGGATCGATTTTATACGAGGACATCGCGCCGAGGCCAGTTCCCACGGTAGCGACTGCAGGGCTCCCAACAGCGACTACGCCGGAGTTGGAAAAAGCGGCAAAGGTCCTGGTCGGACATCTCGATGGCGTCAACGGTCAGGTCCGGGCTTATAGGAGAAGCTGACATCGTAAAAGTACAAAAGAAAAAAACAAATAAGCAACTTGGTTCAACAAAATTATTTGCTCACCCATTGGTTACAAGCCTTAAGCAGCGGGGCTCATAACCTATTGGGACGAATGATGTAACGTAGTTAAAAATAACGAAATAACGAAACGTCCCACAAATAATACCTAAGATGTGACACGATTAGTAATCGGCGAGCGTATATGATGGAGTTTCGGATAATGATCCGAGAGCGGCTCAGGCGATTGTCGTGGATCGGGCGCAAGGCAGCTGGATTTTATTGGGTCTCCGCTATCGCCTTAAATACTATCTAACCAATTTCACATTTCTGAGTAAGATGTTTTACCTCGGCAGGTCGGCTTGCATCACGTGCAGTTACACCGCCTGCTCAGAGTTCCAACAGTTGACAAAACTGCGCTGGGGCCAAATTTTAGACCTGGTTAAGAGACGATCGATCGTATCCATCAGCTACTATGAAATGCGATACATGAAAAGGAGAGAGAAGGAAAAAAGCAACATACAGGCAAAGTGACACGAAAAAAAAAGAAAATATATAGTAAATTTAAAGAAAGTTTCATGGCGAATGAAACGGCTGCCCGAACATTACAACTGGGTTGCAGTAGCCGACCAACGTGAAAAAAACATCACATACCAATTGAAAGACGAAGCCACTAGGGACCGATATGAACGTACACGATCCGCTGATCAAACGGGACATTGCACCCACGTACAAAAAGACTTCTCATCGTCAATGTAGCGCTTCCGCTGCCCGACTCGGATCCAAATGCCCATCCTCGTCCTTCATGTACTCGTAAAATTTCGAAGTGATTCCGTCCGTCAGTGAATCATCCACTGCCCACATCGTCCCGATCACTGATGCGAACCCGGCAAACTGCATAGCCGCTGCGAGGTGAATCGCCTCGTCAGGACTGTCCTGGTCTCCAACCGTTGTATGACACGCGGACAGGTAAGCGAATTGCGCGTTCTCCAAGTCATACTGCGTGATCTTTTCGATCTTCAGCAGCCCGTCACCCAAACCAAATCCCGACTCGAAAGGTCGCTTTTCGTTTGGGATTCCGTGGCATGCAAAGTGAGCCATGTGTGCCCTGTTGAGCTCTTCTCCGACCTTTTCGATTCGTGCCTCCTCGCCTTGAACCCGCGTGATCGTCGTGTTACATCCAACCCGCTTCTCTACATTCGACATCTCTGTCTCCACCGAGCTTAGTTTATTCTCTCCTGGATATTCCGCCTGCCCGACGATAAGAAAACGATGTTGTTCGACGAGTTCACACGTCCACATCTTCTGTCGAGCCCGGATGAGAGCGGTAAGAGTAGGTGTATAGGAAGAAATATAGTGATCCGAGAAGTTGAAATCGCCCTTCCTGTATGACCCTGCCGCGTGCAAAGGAATGAGGGAAAATTCGCCAGTGGGACACCACCAGACGCGTGAACCAGGATGGCAACGACACTTTTTGAGAGCCTTGACAATCGGGGACACGACGAAGTCCCAAAGTTCTCGCAAGTAAGGTACAAATTGGTTCATAGGAACCTCATGGAATTTGGCAAGCCGTATGAGGGAACGAATGGTCGATGATAGTTGGGCAACGCGGACAGAGGTGATTTGAAGAGGAATGTAGATGGGACGTCTGTCTATTAGAAGGATGACGGCATCACAGCCGTACTGGCTAGCATTGACGATAATCACTGGTCCGCCAGCAGCAGCTAGTCGGAGATCAGAGAATGATAGTGGCTGGAGAAAACGAGAGAGGCCAGGTAGTTTGCGAATGTCAGCAATGACGTCTTGCAACTGCTTGCTCAGATGAAAACCACGATCGTGCCGAGAATCGGATTCAGAAGACCCATCAAGCGCACCGCGACTCAGCAACCCAGCCGCCTTCGTGAACTCGTCTGCCAACCCCTTCCCCTTTTCTCCATACGCTCTCACGTCGTCAAGAGGAGATCGGAGACGAACCAACTGTCTCCAAAATATGCCACGACCCTGCTCCAGAAGCTCGACTGCCATGGAAGGACTGGCGTAGCGAACACCGGCTGAAAATGCGTCTGCCGCCGTAGATTGGGTGAGCTGTTTGAGTTGCGAAAGATGTTGTGGTAGAGATGGGAGGGTGGTAAGATAGCGACCAGCGAGTTGCATGAATGTTTGGTAGGCTAGAATCGTGGCGGCGTGCTTATGTTCTTCAGCAGCCTGTATCCATTGATTGGCACACTGGACGTCTTTGAGGAATGCTGTATGACATGGGTCTGAGAGATGCGAATACAGGTTGAATCCTTCTTCAAGGTCTTCGATCTTGCTCTTGTGGATGAATCTAGCATGGAAGTAACGTGCAAGGCTTCCAAGGGAATCAGCACGGTCGGGATGCCCCTTCGGGCGGAGTTCGAGCGCGTTTTGTTCAAGGCTAAGTGCTTCATCCAGATCCGATAGTACTCCATTGTTTTTGAAACGGGTATGAAGGCAACTTGCAATATTGGTGAGTGCAGTTGCTCGACGAGGATGATTTCCGGGGCGAAGCTCCAATGCAGCACGTTGAAGTACAAGGGCTTCCCCCAGGTCAGCCAATTCTCCTAGTTCTTTGAAGCGGAGATGGAGACATTCCGAAACACCTCCAAGTGAATCTGTTCGGTAACAATGACCCTCGGGGCGAAGCTCCAATGCTGCACGTTCGAGGGTAAGCGCTTCTTCCAGCTCTGACAAATCTCCGAGCAGCTTGAAATGGTCGCGAAGTTTCATAGAAAGGTTGCTCAGCACTATATCTTGATAGGATGAGGGAAGTTCTAATGCAAGGCGCTCGAGAGCGATTGCCTCTTCCAAATCTTGCACTGCTCCGAGCCATCGATAACGGGTAGTAAGGTGAAAAGCAACATTGCTTAGTGAATCGCCTCGCTCGGGATCCCCTGGCGGGCAAAGTTCCAACACGCTACGTCCCAGCGAAACAGCCTCGTCGACGTCTGCCAGGTCTCCAAGCTGCTTGAAGCGCTCAACGAGGTCTCTTGCAAGGTTAAGCAGCGAAACCCCTCTGGCGTAGTGCCCCGGTGGGCGAAGTTCCAACACTCTCCGCTTGTAGGCGATTGCTTCTTCCAAGTCAGAGAGTTCCCCGAGCTGGTCGAAACGTTCAGAGAGGTAGAATGCAACCATATGCATTGGATAGTCTCGGTCGGGATTGCCATGCGGCCAAAGTTCCAACGCGCGGTGCGCGAGACGGAGCGCCTCATCCAGGTCAACCAATCTCCCTCTTTCCTCGAACCGCTTGTAGAATGGTTTGGCACGTTCAAGCAGCGATATCGCAGATGCATCTGTATCTGGCGAGTGCGTGGATTCCTCGTCTAAGTGATACTCCGAGTCAATACTCACCTGCATCCGAGTTGGTCATTGCGATGCAACACAAGTGGGGTAGTATGCACGAAACGAAACGACTTAGTTCTGATTAAAGATTCTCTCAGCTCGAACACAGTGTAGTCATGTAACCCACAGGACATACATGCGATGACGGAGACTTGAGGTTTCGACTAGGTCGACAGGGTGGGGGTTCTCACTCAACGGCGGGGTGAGAGGACGTTGTCAGAGGAGCACAGCGTCGTCGAGGAGCGCTCACCTTATCAATCACGAGGCATTCCAAGCACAAGGCATTTGACGCCCGCATGTTCATAACCCATGCACGGGTCAGAGTTCACAACCACAATCACCCAGAGCGATCATGTTTGTGGAGCATCAGTGGCCCATGGTTCGATTTCAGAACTTTAAATATGAGAAGGAACGCGATAACGGTGCGGTCGCCGCAACGGTATGCATGCAGAACAAAGAATAAGTTCAATCTTGAAAAATTTCATGTTACTTCTACAGTTCTACTGGACAACAAGTGGTCAAATAGTAGTTCATGTATTCCAAATCGTCTGTGAGTTTGTACTGCAGTTTACTCGAACGACTACCAACCACAGACGCCTAAAATCATTTTGCTATGTCGTCTCTTTCTCTCGACAATGTCCTCGCATATCAGCCGGCATCTAGGAAACCAAGGGTAGCGCGCAATAATAGGTTAAAAGGTATGAAGCGGCTCGCGAGACGATAGATAATAGCATGTAGAACAAGAAAAAAGATATAAATCAGTCCAGAAAAGAAGGGAAATATGCAGATACGCGGTCGATTCAACGTTACTACTAGTTAGGAATGGTATATATTTATAGATATTATCCGAGAGAAAATCATTACCGAGGGCAATTTTCCACTTTGTTTGTCTGAAAATTTACTGGGACTACGAATGGGTGATATTATAGTTATCATCAACCAAGAAGGCAGGGAGGACTTTCCGTCTGGAACATGTAGATCGTAACTCAACCTACAGCTGCTAGCCTAGACTACGAGCGGATGTTTTTCTATTTTTCTATTACAGATTTCATCATCATATGTAGTTATCCGCGTGCTGCCTACCAAGCAACAAGGATTTTTTTTGTTGGAGGTGAGAGGATGGAAATCACCCTTTCTAGTGTTTCATGCGAATAAATAAAAACATCATAACCCGTACGTGAAAACTAGACGTCATCTACATCGACGGCAGGTTTTTCCCGTCGCTGTGCTTGTGCACCAAGAATATCGTTGGCAGTTCGTGCGCGTCTGTCATCGTCCATCAGAACCCATTTTTATTTTACCAATGGGAAAAAAAAGGGTACCTATTGACGACGCTATCGTGTCCCGTATAAATCAAGACGTCATACGTCAAAGCACCAAACAGCGTGCCGAATATGGGCCCAAGAACGGGACACCACAACCAATACTGACTCCGATAATCAAAGACTAGAAACAGAAGCGGTCGTAAACGACTAAATAACTATGCCCGTACGCCAGCCGTGGTGCTCACCTGCCCGTCCGTAACCCACCATGGCAGTTAATATTCGAGGACCCAGATCTCGGGCGGGATTGATGGCGTAACCCGTGTTCATACCCATCGCAGCGCCAATTCCGAGAATGAGGATAAACAGCGACAGAGGAAGTAGGCCTGCGGGTGGAGGACCGTTACTCTTGTCCGTAACAGCAAGGACACCGATCATGAGTACGGCAGACGCCAAAAACTGTGCGTGTGGACCACTCGTCAATACGCTGTGGGTCTTCGAACTGAAATTCATACCTCGGAAAAGAAGCATGATACGGGGGTGAGAACACCAAGCTAGCGCGTCGTCATGTCAGCTTTTGGATACTTGGCGATCGTCACCATATGGTCTTACAGAATAGGTGGCAAATAGACCCCCTGATCCGGTGATGGTTCTGATGGAAGGGCCACCTTCAACGACATTGATGGCATGAAAGTAGTTTGCATATGTGATGGCTGCGCCGCATATACCCCCTAGAAGTTGAGCAATAATATAGACCGGAACCTTCTTCCAAGGGAATCCCCTAAAAGTGGCTAGAGCGATGGTCACCTATAAGAAAGACAGTGAGCCGAATTGACACCGGGCGAGCTGGCTCGAATTACCGCAGGATTAATGTGGCCCCCAGATACACCGCCAGATACCCAAACGCCAATAGCGACACCTAAAACGAAAGATCGGTCGGTTCGAATTCAACACACTTGGATATCGAAGGCCACCGACCTACCGCCCAACCAAAGTTGAGCGAAAGGTAATCCTTGGAAGAGACGATGACATGAGTTTCCCGCGTGCGACGACGTAGATGCTCACCCCTCTGTTGGAGGACACCACGTTGGTGTTCTTGGAAAGAAACACCTGACAATCGACGCTATTTCCAAACAAGACCAGAATTAAAGTCCCTAAAAACTCTGCAAAGGGCTCTCGTAACGCATGTCTAGAAGTCGATCAATATAAAAAAATGAAGGTGGAACAAACGCATCTCACCTGATCCGTGACCACTGCGTGGGTGGAAGCGAGCAGAAGACACACTCGTCTAGTCGTGTCGAGTCGTTGATCGTATGCACGCACGCCAACTTGTCGTCAGACATTCAGGTAGTAATGAGGATGCAGGGACTAGGTATGGGCTTTTATAGCTCGCCGTTCAGCATCACTGAGAGTGAATTGTTGCGAGCGTTTTAGTAAAAAAAGTCATGCGCCACGGCCGGCTACGAAACTGGCTCCGTCGGAAACTTGGACAGGATTGGAAGGACGTACTGCCTAGAAGGTAGAATCACGAGGGCCCTTGAGACGTTTGGTTGGTAATGCAGTCGAGTAATGAAATAACCGGGCGTGACCGAACGCAGTTGCACGGCGAGAGCTTCGAGGATGAATCGATGATGTGCTGGCAGTCGTGCATAGGATTCGGCCAGCACTGAAGAGAGCCAGAAACGTTTGAATGGCCAAGCCTCGGAGGTAGTGATGAAGCGTGAGATCGGTTTTCATAATGCTTCGATCACCATGTGGTTCCGCGACTAAGGGAAAAAGAGTGGCTTTCGAAAGCCATTTCAAACGCTATCGCGACATGCATAAGTAATCCTGGAGCGTTAAACAAGCCTGGTCGGTTAATTGATCACTTTTTCATACTTCGAGGTGCCGAGGCAAAAGTACGGCAAATTTGGGGGTTAGACTACTTGGATCAAGTTTTCACACGATATGGCTTCAAATGCCTCGGATCACTAACCACAGTCATCCGCGCTCGACAAGGTAGGGAATATGCACCAGCGTTGAAATGACCAGCGCAGTCATGCTGCACCCACCCCACCGTCGTCATTGTGGCAGTAGAACGCTGACCACAACATGCGTGAGAAAACCTAACCCTAGGCAAGAATTTATAAAAACCCCCCATACTGCGGCATTTCGTCGTTCGTAAGACGTACAAAAAACTATAAGTCACTAGTAATCCCAGATACTAAATACATAAGTAAACCCGCACATCGTCCGTCAAAAAAAAATCCGTTGCTGTCATATAAGCGTTCATCAAACAGCGTTGACTCCCATATGTACGGCAGTCTTTCTGTCGTGAGTGCGAACGCAACCTTCGAGGTGCCTCTTTTC